>JAWLRI010000551.1:1133497-1143508 GCA_034781795.1 Crypturellus tataupa | reverse complement strand
TGCAGGGGGGTTGGACTAGATGACCTCTAGAGGTCCCTTCCAACCTTAGGCATTCTATGATTCTATGATTCTATATGTCTTGCACAATAGTCCAAATTTAGCAGAAAGAATAGAGCATTTTTAATTCCCTATAGTAGACAGGCCTGGATACTCAAGTAAGATGTCAGAGCTGTGGTTTCATCTCCTGTTATTCTGAGATAGCCTATCACCATTATTTTTATTTATATGCATTGTAGTTCAAGTGAGTTACGTTGAGTCTAAGATTTTAGCTCTTCTCATGAGAAACTCAGGCACATGGATGACTCTACCCCCTCATCTGCAGCCTTTTGGGAGGTCTGTTTGAGCATTAGGAAGTTATAGTAGACTAGTTTTGCATTTGTGCTCATATAAGGTGATGCTACTCTAACTATTCATCAATGAGGATAAAAGCTAGAGGCTTTTGGCACACTCCCAAATCACAGTCATACAGCTTTTTCCTTGTCAGCCTCCTAGAAAAGGCAACTAACAGGCCTTGCCTTCAAGCAAGCACAGAGCCATTCAGCTATCCCATCTCAAAGTAGACAGCAGCCCCATAGACATTGAAAGTGGCTCCACAGAAATTTTCTGAAAGTAAAAATCGTTTTTCTTTAACAGCATAAATGCATATTGTTCTTCATATTTTGGTAGGATTTTGGATCATTTGACTTTTGGGGCAATATGAAGCTGCTTTTAAGCTGAGGTTAGATTTGTAACTTAAAGGCTTTACAAAGTAATGACCTGCAACAGTGAGGGTTTAGTCTCAGTTCTGATGTTCATATATCCATTTTATCCAAAACAGACAAAAAATCAGGACAGGGTATCAGCATGCTCCATTCTTTCACTGTGCTATTATCTTCAATGGGTGAAATACAGGGGGAAAAGTACAACTCCCTACCTCTTTTGTAGAGGTATCACACTGGGTGCTGCAGAATCCTCTGCCAAAAATGTCCAAATAGTTTTGTAAAAATTTGAAGGAAGTTGTCCAGAATTTTTCCATTTTGTACACTTGATATTTATCCGCAACTGAAGAAGAGATTCAGAGCATGCCACGTTCTGCATTCATTACAAACTTTTATGAAAGACATATCCACTGGAATGTGAAATTTGTGTCAAAGTGTGAAAATAAAACAACACCCCCCTCAAAAAAAAAAAGAAAAGAACTCTAATTTCAGGCCCTTTGTCTTATTTTATTGACTGGACAGGCCTACCAATGACAACTAGTTTCGCCAACCAGCAGGGTAGCAGTGACATTAACAGCCATGAGCCAATCTCCATATGGGAAAGCTTAGGGGGGATCCAGAGAGAGCTTTTAGGCAACCTCATCAGTAACATTCCCTGCTTCACAGTCATGACAAGGATGGTAACTGGAAGTGGCACAGCATAATTGCGTTCTTTTGAGAATGACAGAAATGGGAATGGGAATGGTGCAAAAAGTCCTCACCCATTCTTTTCATCTGTTCAACACTGTTCTCTCCTAAAGTATTCCTTAAGTTCCCTCTGAAAAATGTCCTCTCCCTTCTCTTCCCTTTCCCTTTCTTCTCTCTCCTTCCCATTTTTTCCCTTCCCTTCTTTCCCCTTTCCTTCCTCTTTTTTTTTTTTTTTTTTCATCACAAAAGGACAAAGGGAGAGCTGTAATACTTAGATTTATAAGCATTTCCATTCCATTTACCGAATTACCTGAATATGTTTGACCCCATTTTGATGTAGTAGTATTGAATAGAAAGACACCAAGAAAAGAAAAAAAGAAAGAAAAGGCAAACATTATACAATAAAAACATTAATCATATAGTTATAAGTTTAAAAAAGGTTTGAAAGTCTGGCACTTTGTCTTTCCCACTTCATATGGTCCTGCTGCTAAAAAAAAATCTCCCTGAGGTTCCTGCTGCATCTATCCTATAAATGATTCTCTTTGATCAGAATCCAGTGCAAGTAGGGCTTTTTTTTCAGTCTTACAGAGGCAATGATTTCATATCACAGCACTGAAACTCTTGACAGCTCAGTGGGAGTGAGAAGAAGAAGCAGGATTATCTAAAAAAGAGAGAAAAAAGAGGAAGCAACTCAAAGTCAGGCCAAAGATGACAGGAGAATCAGGATAGCAGCTGTACAAAATCGTACTTGATCTCTGCCAGAGATGTGGTATGTAGGGGTGAATGACAACTTCTAATTAAAATTGTGACTGATTACCATGTAAGAAATGACACAATTTGTTGAAGACCTGGAGTTGAAGATGAATCACTTTTATTTGCAGAAAATGCTAATTTAAAGTTATGCATTTTTAGAGGAACATCTGTGGCATATTTTTGATAAAATTCACTGCATAATTAAATTCCCCCCCTCCTTTTTTGACTAAACTTTTAAACTGTCTTTTATACAAGCAGTGACTTTGCATTACAGAAAATAAGGGAGAAATACTGAAAATGGAATTTGGAAGAGACCCTGACTGTACTTCAACAACTCTCATTTGAAATTCCAAGAATGAAACAGTTTTAAAATATGGTATCTCCTTTAGTTTAATAAATTCACAGATCTGCATCAAGCGATTCAGGATATTATTTTTCAGAGTTGTTGGATTGTTTACTTGTCATATATGCATGTGAACTGCATTCATATCCCTTTTCAAAGGGACACATGAATATGAGTATTATTCAAACACATGTTGCTGACTCACTTGAAAGCACATTTTGAATTTGGATTCACATTGAGATTAGGCAGCTTCTGTGCTGTTTTCTCTTGAGACTTGTCTCAATCATTGTCCAAGTTGATATTTTTCAATACAGGAAGCCAAATTATTGTCGCCTTCTACTGGTTGCTTCACATTTCTCAGGCAACACAAAGCATCTGGGAATATGCCTGATGGAGATGTCGAGATTTTCTCAATAAGAAGAAATCTTTGAGTGGCCAGATGCCAGTTTGTCATCCATTCCCAAAGTTGTTCTCATATGGAAATTTACAGGAATAACAAGGAGAGGGTGGGTTTGCTTTGGTATCCCCTGAATTCTGCCTAGGCATAGCCTAGCACAGTGATAGTTGTCTTGGACAAGAACCACATCAAGGACCATGCTAAAGGTTACAGCGTGTGCATGGTCACTACATGCTAGTCTGACCCAAGCCTCTGTAGACTCTTTTTGGTATTGATACAGTTCTTAAGCTACAGCTGATAGAAGGATGATATAGAAGACAAATTTAATTCTCTTCATAACATCCTTTCCTCTGCAGTTGATAAGCCAGACTCCTGTATTGCTTTGTGACTCCAAGAAACTCCCAACCTATCACAGCAAATCTACATTGATGAGGATATATATGAGCAAGAAGTAAAGTTTTGAATACTGCATAACAGAGCAATGCATGAGCAGTTTGAAGTTGACTCTTATTTCACTTCTTATATTGGAAGAAAGCTTCTAATGAATTTCAATCAGATCTGAGTGGTGCTTTCTTTCACCATTTCCCTGGACAAGCTTATTAATTACTTTGATCCATTTTCAGGATAAATATAATACTGTGAGAAAATAAATATCTGAATTGGAGATGAATTGGCATATACAATTGGGGGAACAGATCAGCTTCTCATGCATGTAGACTTTAAAAGGACGCAGATTATTGAGTTGAAAAAGAAACTAAGTCTTTATCAGTTTTTTTCTTGTTTTGGGTTTTTTTTGTCTTTTTTTCTAGGGATCTGACTGTATTCTCTGATAAAAACAATCAGTATGTATGCATCAATGACTTGCTATAATTACAAATATCTAAAAGGTAGTGCATATATTTTTTTGTTTAATTAGTGTCTTAAATGTACATCAAAAGGATGTAGATCACATAGATGTAGATAACATAGATATTTTCCAAACACCTTTCCTTCTTGGCTTGCTCCAGAATTCAACCAACTTTTTACACTTAAGTGTAAATCTGACTTCTGAGATGTTACTTTTAAATTTTCTCTTTCACACTATCCAGCTTTACTATATGGTTCCAGGCTATTTCTATCTATTCTTAATTTTAAATAAGTAGTAGTGGAGAGTACAGATCTTGCATGTTTGTGTATGTCATTGTTTGTGTCTACAACTAGCTTTACAGAATGGAAAATATGCACATTTCTCAACTTTTCTTATGTTTTTTCTTCCTATGTAAACTACATTTAGAGAACATGTGTGCAACTGTCAAAGTAAAATTTTAAATATATATACCTTTTTACCTGAAATTACATATCATTTTTATAAGTAAGTTATACATTTGTAAATACCACTTCTCTCTGTGAGAATAAGGAAACACAGAATCACCGAATAGCCAGAGTAGGAAAGAATGACTGGAGATCATCTGGTCCAAGATCCTTACCCAAGCTGGGTCATCTACAGCAGGCTGCCAGGGACTACAACCAGTCAGGTTTTGAATGTCTCCAAGGATGGACACTACAAAATCTCCCTTGGGAATCAGTTTCAGTGTTCAACCAACCAAGTGTTTTCTTGTGTTGTGGAATTTCTGGTGTTAGTGCCTATTGCCTCTTATCATGTCACTGGGCAGCGACCACTGGATATTGGCCCATCCTCTTTACAGCCTCCCGTCAGATATTTATACAGGATATAGACCCTCTCAGTCTTCTCCAGACTAAACAGGACCAGCTCTCTCAGTCTTTTTTCACAAGTGAGATGCTCCAGTTCCTTAATCATCTTTGTAGCCCTTCACTGGCTTGCTATACTAGCTCTATCTCTCTCTCATACTGGGTACCCAGAACAGTACTCCAGATGTGGACTCTCCAGGGCTGAGGAGAGGGGAAAGATCACCTCCCTCAACCTTCTGGCAAAGTTATGTTACTTAACATAACCCAGGATACTAAAAATACAATTTAGAAAATTGCCCAAAATGATATACAGATCCTTTCAGAAACAAAAGCAATGGAAATTTATTACATATCTATGAAAATATTGGTGGCTTCCATTACATTCACCAGTGGGAAACGAGCAAACTAAGTTTGGGAATCAATGGAGTATAGAAGTGAATCACCAAATCCATTCTTTTCTTTTAGGGATAATCAAGACATGAGTTCATCCTAGAATCCTTTTCATATAATATCATTTCATAATTTCTCTTAACTTGTACTTTGGATAGAGATAAATAACATTTTCTGCAACACTCATTTGTTGTTGTGCTAAAATTGGTGAGGATTTGTCTCATTGTATTTAGGTATCAAGCCAAAGGGACGGAACTAGAGCTGTGTCTTCATTGTCTCTTTCTTCCAGAAGCCCATTCTGGTAGATGGGATTCACCACACCCTGGAAATGCTTGTTTCTCTTCTCCATTTAATCTCCTGGTTTCTTCTGAACAATTTTTTTAGTAGTAAACAATTTCCTACCTTCTGCTCACATACTGGTGTATTTAGAAAAATAAAATTAATTTGCTCATTATTAATTTTCAGGAATTTTTTTCTCTAGGATAAATTAAATTCTTCCTATTTCTTTCTGTATATAGGTTGATCAACTGAGTGTGATTCTATGCACAAATTTCTTGTGTCCTCAATTGTGGGTGACTAGAAGAATATAATTTTACAGATTTACAGACACCAGGGTCTTATAAAGTAGTACTAATACTTCCCAGTGTTCCTGTATCTCCATCATTACATAGCTATGTGTTGCTGGTTTTGTACTTGTTATGAGATAGTTATTCTTGGAGTTATGGATTGTCCACATGAATGGGTTTTTGCATCATATAAAATACAGTTAAGTTCACTATAGATTTGAAAGTGCCTGTGCTTATGATTTTGCAGCTTTCAAGTATTGGCTGATTTTTACTTTGAATGTATGAAAGCTGAACTGTAAATAAAACCTACAGGGAAGATGGGACAAAAAAAAAAAAAAAAAAAAAAAAGGTTTATGTTCTTAACTGACAGCTCTGAAAATTCAACTTGAAATCCAACAGCTAAATTGAGTTATACCCTTTTTAAAATATCATCACCTATACAGAATTTTCAACAGACCAGTTATGATACCAGAGAAACCTCAAGTGCTCCCTACTTTTCAGTAAGTTTATACAGATGCCATTGGTCCTGCATTTTTGACTTTAACAAGACATTTTGGTGGTAGTGACAATGGTTCATATAAATAAGGGCTTAACAGTCCCTTGTTCTTTTAATGTACTGGTTCTTATATTACTCCATCACAATATTTCACTAGAGCATTATTCACTATTGGCATTGTCAGAAGTAGAAAGCAGAGAGAGCATGGTTCCCCGCTAGCCTCAGCGGATATGATTCTGAACATTCATGAGGGCAAAATCTACTCAATCCAGTGGTATAATTTTAGAGAAGAGCTGCTCTTTAAAGAGGATATGTTGTTTTGCTTGTTGTTTAGCATTAGTCTTGTATGAATGCTTTAAAGCTTCAATAGAAGATCAAAAGGCATCACTGTGAAAAAATGACATTTAAAAATAATAATATGTGGATATGTTTCTGAATAAACATTGAAGAGATTATTTTAAAAAGGATTATATTTACTAAAAGCTGCAAAATACTCACTCTTCCAAGCATTATCCACTTCTTTCAAGCGTTCCCTATATCATACATTTAGCTAAAATATGTAAAGCTGACAACTTAAAGCATCACTTATAAAATAGGGCAAACACATAAACCATTCTGAATGCAGATGGTGACAATATAGAGCTTTAGTTCAGAGAGTGCATATTCACAAATCCAAGTGCCTTTTGAAGTTCAAAAGCTTATATTTGTCTCAGCTGCCTTCTGCCCACTCAGGACAGAGGCCTTTGCTAAAATATACAAAAATATGAATTCATAGGAAATGCAGTTATGATAGCTACTACTTTTGACAACATAGCAAGGAGTTGCTGTAACTTGTGCAACAGTTTCACAGTGTTTCACAGTGTTGCATCAGGCCCTCCAAAACAGAGACAGAAGAAAACTCATCAGATAGATACACTTTCCAATGAACAGCACCTTCACATGTCAATGCTTTGAGGATTATCTGTGCAATGCGGCTGAGGTGATTCTGCTTGTGGAGGGAGGTTGGACTGGATGATCTGCAAAGGTCCCTTCCAATCTGTTATTCTGTGATTCTGCGATCGCAATTCTGTTGTAGGTTTTCATTTTGTGTGATAGTGCTAATCTACATCCCTTTTTAAATGACTACTTCAGATTTTCAAAAATACTTTTCTGGCTAGTATCTCATTTTTCCTCTTTGATTTCCCAGTGATAGAGAGGATCCTTGATGAGAGGAAGGATATGGCAAACTACACAGTCAGTCTGCAAAACAGGGAATGTGAGAGGGTGGAGGCTGGAGGCACAGCTGCACAAAATACAGATAACTGCAAAGGAAGCTACATGTGAATTTATTACAGAGACATCACTCATATCAGACCATCTGATAAGCATGTCAGCTGACTCTAGTACTACTGCAGCAGAAAGAATAATCTCCAGAACAGAATATGAATGGCTGGCCATCTGTCAGTATCCCGGTTAATGACTGCCAGGATCTATTTGGATCATTAACATTCAAGCACGCTAGAATCACGAACGAGGGATAGTTTGATATCCTCCCTGGGCCAAGATGATGCTTTGCATCTGGTTTAGTCTTGATAAGAGGCCCACCATGAAATAAGGTTAAGTTGTAGTTCCATATCCCAGACAGCAATGAGATAAGTGTCTAGAATCTCATAAAAAAATGTTATAGATCTGTGACTGAGTAAAGGGTATTCATGACTGCTCTGTAGTTTATGTTCTCTATAATAGTAAAAGGCAAGAGAGGAACTCCTTCAGCTCAAGTGCTTAGGTAACTGGCAAAGAACATAAGCTGCTATAAACCAAGGTAACAGGGAAATACCAGTTTGCAGAATATTCTTTTTTTGTGCAATGCAGGTAGGAAGGCTTTCATTTAGACACCCAGCTGGCAAAACTCAGTGTGTACCCCATGTCCTACCTTCTCAGCTGGTGGAAATAAGCACTGCTATCAAAAGAGGTACATCAGTTTCCAATAGCTGAAAATCTGACACAAAGACTTAAGTAATGCAATATTGATTTTTACTAGCTGATGACATCCAACTACAGATTTTCGGATCATAAGAAGATAGAGTCTTTCTAATTTTCTAATTAGAGTCTTCCTAACTCTCCTGGCCTGCATGAGGAGGAGCGTTGCCAGCAGGTGGAGGGAGGGGATCCTTCCCTCTGCTCAGCTCTGGTGAGGCCGCACCTGGAGTATTGGGTGCAGTTCTGGGCTCCCCAGTGCAAGAAGGACATGGAGCTTCTAGAGAGGGTGCAGCATAGAGCAACAAAGATGATTAGGGGACTGGAACATCTATTGTATGAGGAAAGACTAAGTGAGCTGGGCCTGTTTAGGTTAGAGAAAACTGAGAGGAAATCTGCTCAACATGTACAAGTACCCGAGGGGAGAATGTAGGGAGGATGGGACCAAACTCTTCTTGATGGTGTCAGTGACAGGGGTAATGGGTATCTATTAAAGCACAGGAAGTTCCATCTCCATGTCAGGAAGATCTTGAGGGTGACAGAGCCCTGGCACAGGCTGCCCAGAGAGGCTGTGGAGTCTCTTTCTCTGGAGATCTTCCTAACATGCCTGGATGCCACCCTGTGCCCCGTGCTCTGGGTGTCCCTGCTGGAGCAGCGGTTGGACTGGATGATCTCTAGAGGTCCCATCCAACCTCAACCGTTCTGGGATTCTGTGTAATTACCGTTATGCTAGACTACAGGTGGTAGTGAAAATTTGGGAACTTCACCACATTGTTGTGGTGTTACTTTGCTGCTGTGTTTATTAAAACTGTGCTATGAGATCATTTTTCCAGAGGCCTTTAGATATATATATAAAAGGATCTCATCTAAATGCAAAATTAAGGTAATGAAACTTACTTTCCTTAGGTTGAGAAGCCAAGTTAATTAGCAGTTATAAAAGAATTTTGACATGCTCAGGTAGAAGACATGTAGAACTAGAAGGTATCATTACTTTTCCTGGTACAGTCTAGTCCCATACACAGTAATTATTCCAACATGTATTTTATTAAAACCACATGTTTTATTTTTGTCCATTTTTATGTTTTCAGTTTAAGTTTTATAAATATTCCAGCAGGCCATTCTAACTTAAAATTTTAATTAGCAGGAATAGTAAATCTTTAAATCAAATTGACTAAATAGGACTGAATACAGGTGATATAGTATCAGATACAGCAATTTTAGGATACAGATGTAAATAGGGAAAACAGAGAAAACAGTTCTGAAAGAAGTGGGTGTTTAAAGGGTCTTGTATTTTGTAACTCTTTTAGGGAAGCTCTAATATTCCAACCAGAGATTTTGTTCTTTGGGTTATTTGATTTTAACAAATGTACCCAGCACCTGAATGACAGATAAACAAATATTCTAGAGCTACCTAACATTCTGTCCAGATTTATAGCACTGGTTTAGGGAATAAGACACACACACACACGAAAAAAAAAGAAAGGCAAACAAAAAAGAAACCAGGAATATATGTCTCAAGTAATTGTTGAAATATGAGAGGGAAAATAACCTTTATGCAGAAAGCAAAATTAAGTGTTAAAATATTAAAATATCAAGGATGATACGTTTAAATATGGCCTTTATATTCCAGAATCATAAGCAACAGGTACTTATCCTAACTAAAATCAGGAATATTTCATGAGAAAAATAATTCTCCATTCCCCTCTAATGTTGTTACTAAAAACATGGAAATTTACCCTCTCCAAACTGATATAGCCATATTACAATTTCATATCAAAGTTACATTTCTGGGAAAATTATATAGATTTTTAAAATTATCTGATTAAAGCTAATATCCTTGATCCAAGAAAATATTTCTCAGGCAGTCCCAGAACTGAAATCTCACCAAGGGCCATGGTAGAGTGTGCCCTGTTATATGAATGGACAGAAGATGGACAGACATTCTCTTTCTTCTGTACATGGAAAAAAGGACAAGCCCCCTGGGAAAAATACAGGAGCGTAGTCAGGGAATGCAGAGTTATGACGAGGAAAGCTAA
>JAWLRI010000551.1:1063331-1126635 GCA_034781795.1 Crypturellus tataupa | reverse complement strand
GGACGGGAGAGGAGAGGAGAGGAGAGGAGAGGAGAGGAGAGGAGAGGAAGGACGGACATACAGCACTGATAAACTTGTTTCAGTCCCACAGATCTGGCTAGAGAGGAACAGTCCTGAGATGATACAATAAAAATGAACAGAACAGTGCAAATGAAAGATGCTTCTACTCTAATATCTGACCAATACTTGACTCTGAAGGCCTTTATTAAACCTAAATACGATCAAAATCTTGGTAGCTTTTGTTGTCTGTAGGCTTTTGGAAGCAGCCAGCAAGTCAGAAATACTAGGCTTAGAGACCTAAGTGAAATATAGGCTGGTGGTAAACTGATTGAAGTGTTTTTTTATAGATTTTTTTTCTTGATTTCAAGATAACTTACAAAGATATATCTGTTTGGACATTTAGAGTAATATTTCTCAAATTTTTTCAATAGCCGTCTCAAAAATGTTTTGAATTCTTTTAGTTTATTATAGGAGTCAGACAATACCAATGGTAATAATTGCAAAGCTACATAATTTATTTGAATGTGTTTTGAAAAATATCTTCAAGGTAATAAGAAGGAAAAAGATTGTCTGTTTTTTATTTATCTTGTAATAACATCTCAGTAATAGAAATTCCCAGGTGATTTTCATGAACATACAACCCAGCAGCTTAAAAACCCTGATCAACAATACATGATTAAAATCCATTTGCACTGAACACAACTACAAAATATCTTGGTTCTGGGCTTTTACTGAACGCTTTGTTTCAGCTTGTTCTCTGTATTATGAATACGATCTGTTAAAAAAGTTTACCCCTTCAATACTACTGCAATTCTAGGACTACCCCACCAGGAAAGAAACTGAAGACAACATTTTTCCTTGCAGATTTTTCCTTTCACTAAATCCTTGCATATTTAGTAAAATATTGAAGCACTTGGGGAATTTACTCTAATGTCAATGTTGGGAGTTATCCAACCATAGTAATCATCTATGCTGAAATGCCTGGGCAAGGAATTACCTATTATGTGGATATCTTGCTTAGGGTTGTAAAGTCGTTCCATACTCCTTTCCTAGACATCCCTAAATGGGATGATGGTTATAGTCGGTGTGGGAAAGGTTGCTTAACTCATCACCATAAACCAGCGAGATTGGACACTGCCCCTGCCAAGTTACTTTCAAAAGGTGATATTGACTTTGCCAGGTGATATTTTATCATAAACTGGAGGAACATGCTCTAATCCCAATGGGCTAGTATGAGAAAATTATGACTTTAAATATTGATAAACCATTTGATCACAGATCAAATATGAGCCCTTGAGGCAAACTTAATCATCTTCCAATGACTGGAGCATTCTAGCTTTGTGAGGACTTTGAAAAATCTCCATGTCTTTGCTGAATTTATTGCATTATAGGTCATGTATGGACTCAAAAGAGTTAAAAAAGAGATTTTGAGTATGCCAACAAGACACCTTCCTACATCAGTTGGTGTACAAGTTCAAGAATTTTCACAGACTCAGGATTATACAATAGAATATGGATAGGTGAAAAGAAAGGTGGGTAGCAAAGCTGTGCCAGGATAACACACCTCAGGACCCTGGTTACTGTATGTTAATGAATACTTTTTCTCTAAACACTCATCCTTCTGACTACTCCTTTCTAAATGACTTCCAATCAGGATCAAGTGGATGTTGGAGTGGATTGAAGGATTACCCTATCAAGGGGTATCCAGAACAAATTCTTGGACTAATGCACTGTATCTCGAGAGGACATTTTTGGACACTTGTGAGTCACACAGAGCACTTTAAAAAGAGACCAGAATTGTAGGATAAATCAGCCAAGAGTTCTGTAATACAGAATAAGTCCTGGTAAAGGTCTGGTAATACTGAATAAGTTCAGGTAAAGGATTTACAGAGCAAAGCGCTGTGCATCCAGAGCTCAGCTTTGAAAAATCCCTATGTTCAACACAGAATCATCTTTCATTCTTTTAGGTATAAGAACATTTTGTAGCTACAGAGACCAGCCTTCATACATTTTAAGGAAACATCACATTCATTTCATATTATTCATATTATGATTTTACAAAGTATTTGCCATTCTTTATGATGGTTATGAATTGTTGCCTACTTTCTGGTGAGTTTTGTCAGTAAGATCAATTACTGCAATACAGTAACATTTCAGTGTGACTTCAAATATGGTAATTTTTAATGTGAAATAGTAAACTTGCTGATGAGTAATTTTTCCTTTGAAAGAGGTTTAATTATTTAGCCTGCCCATTCTTTGATTGATGCATATTCCTTTTATTAGCTACCGTGACAATGAAGAAATTCAGGACAAGATGTGAATAAAAACTGTCCATTCCCTCAGGTATATAACTTTTCTCTAAGTTTTCTTTGAAGTAGCTGAAAGAACAGCAGGAGTCTTCTGAACTATTTAACCAATTGTAGAAGAATTTATTAATAAGTATAATTTTATGGGATTGTGAGAAATAACTGCTAAATATATGTGGAATTCTCTGCCCTTCTTCTAGAGTTTATTTGACTGCATCTGTTGATCACTACATTATTTTTGGTAAATTTTAAAATGAGCAATGTGACAGAATGGCAGTTGTTGTTTGTGCTGGTGAAAAATTGTCAGCAGGGTTAAGCTGATATTCCCTTCTGTTCAGAATGGTCTACATTTTCAGAGGTTTGGTTTTTGAGACTCCAAATCTAGGTCTTCAAATAAAACAGTTCTCTGCATGTCTTTTTCTGTGATCAGTTTAGAAACTTAGGATAAATTTATGATTCTGTTATATATTATTAGTGGAGGTTACCCCTTCCTAGAGTATATAAAGTGCAATGTCTTCATCTTGCATAAAGTAGCTAGATCTATTTCCTGGTCTAGGTTGTGGGTGGTGAGTCCTGGCCACTTTCAGTGATCAATGAAGCAATCAAAAAACAAGGGTTGTAAGTTGTACTAGGCAGTGTTCCTATCAGGTCATACAGGGAGTCTCTGCATGTGCTCCCAGAGATTACTGTTCCCAGATAAAAGTCTTTGGATAAAGGCTTAGACAGATGTTTGTCCAAGGCCATCAAAGTTGCCTTTGGAGGTAGTTTTCATTTTTGTCAGTCTGGCACTGCATATCATCTCATTTGATATTCTATATGTATTACTGCCAGGAGTAATAATACTAGGAAGATCCTGTTGAGCATCATGTCTGTACATTTATTAGCTGTCATGCTATTCTACTGTTAAAAGGAGATAGTAAAATAATCCATAGGAACTTTAGTTAGATTTTTTTTTTATTCACCAGTTCAAGTTGTTTGTTATAGAACGTCTACCATTAACTGGAGTGATTGTTATAGAGATAGCCTTACTAATTAGTAATTAGCAACTGGCAATTAGTGAAGAAAGACAAAGAAAAGAAAAGAAAGATAAAATAAAGTAAAAGCAAAATGCTATAGCTTGTTACTTCACTCTGTGTGTAGAGGAGCCTCTTTCAAGGAGCTGAAAATGCTGGCGATTCCACACCATCACAGGACAGGGGTTGAGTGTACAGGGGGCTCTCAACCTTGTAAGGAGCTGCCACTGAGCGCTCTTACACCCTGAATGTCCAGGGGACTCTCAACATAACTTTTACTCATCCACCATTAGCATCACAGATTTAAGTCCTTACAGGTTTGTTCCTGTCCTTTCTGTTTCTGAGCAGGATGCAATTCCACGTAGGAAGTGTTCAGATGAGATCTTAAATCCTAAATCCAACTTTCTCAACCTGATAGGATGATCTTTATTTGCTTTAGTATTCATGGTTTAAATGGGATAATAGATGGGATAAAAGATGAAGTTTTGTAGTTAGATACAGCTGCAAAGAAGAGAACTTCATTTCACATAATAATGTTTATGTTCAGTTTATTCCAAAACCCTTTACAGAATGACACACTTTTGTGAAGTGGAGGTGAATACAGCAACCGTTACATACTAACTAAAGCCTGGTGATTACCATCAATTTAGTCCCAGAATTGTCTGGATTATGCTCAATCCTGACTGCATTAGACTAGAGCTCGAAGTACATCCAGAGCTCTATAGTAGCTGAATATACTAATTTGCAAGTGATCTTTTTATTCTGTTTGAGTTTGAGGGGCCAAAAATTTACTTACTTAAGGGCAATGTAGAGTGTTAGAAGCTGGCACACACTGCAGAGTAGTCTAAGCAGTGGAATATGGAAAAAAAAGATCTAGGTATTTCATCTGTTTCTACTTGTCACCTTTTTTGCATTATGCCAGTCCAATAAAATAAAATAATTCTTGAATGTTCAGTTTTCCTTATTTAACACATTGTTTATATGTATTAAATGGAGTCCTACTTTACAATAAGATAAGGGAATTTTCTTGAAAAGCTGTACCTGTACCAGGAAGTTAAAGAAAATTATTAGATTCTTGAACATTTCAACTCCCTGGCGATTCTTAACTTGGCATTCATAAGAAGACTTGATGTAAAGCTGTTCCACTAAGAGCTTTTGCTTTGTCAAAACTGAGAAACTGCAGATGAAAGATTGCTTTCTTATGAATTCTTTCTCGTGACAAAATCTATCTTGTTTTGTCAAGAAATCCCACTGGGCAGCTGTACATAGAATTTTTTATTTGTATCTTCTAAATGCTTTTTTTCTCAAACATGTTGAATAACTGTAGAATTTTATAGAGAGATAGATAAATAGGTAGGTAGATATTCCTATAGTTACTGTAGAATATTTTTTCTTAAAAAGTTTAAATAAAATGATTTATTTAAATAGTATCAAGAGTAAATGCAATGAATGGCTCATGGTTTTAAGATGGTAGGATTACACCCTTTTTGAGATTCTTCTTATCTTTTGTGGATTGTTTCAGGATAGGAATAAAACCTTGGATATCCATCTCCCTTCTACTTCCTTGGGAATTAACTTCTTTGAACAAACACACAGAGAACATTTCAATAACCAGATTTTGCAAACATTTTGTACTGCAAGAAATGTCATTCTTGAGGCACTAAAAATGCCATCTGGGTCCCACTATGCTACTTTCATTTCTTTATGTGTCAGAGCTCAGCCAGTTTCTAAGATGCAGTGAGATTATGTGGTAAGACCACGTATAATGGTGTTTATTATGAGTGTGTATTTGCCCTTAGATCAAGTTCTAATGCTGCATTTAAAGCACTCAACTTTTCCTTATAGGTGACAGTGAGCTAGACAAGTTCCTATGGCATCCACTGGAATCTTATAATGAAGGTTATTGGCATGCCCAGTGAGTGTACAGCAGAGTTTTTTTTCCTTTCAAGATAATATATGTCTGCAGTTTGCCTGCAGCTAGACCCATAAAATAGTGCCAAACTATTATTGTCACAAAATAGTGGTAAGCCATTCCCTGCCATTTGACAATCTGGGAGTAACATGAAAACATTGGATTTCCCACAGAGATGAAAACTGACATATAAAAAATTCACACACTTCTGGGTGGACAACTCTTCCCCATTGTCTTTTCTCAAGGAAAATCAACATCGAGGAAGATGATACATTCTAACTGGTATTCAATATTCTCTTTACATGTCACACAAAAATCAAGACAGATAAAGAACTGTAGAAAAAGTGTCTGTCTTTAGAAAGAAACTGCTTCAACTGATGCACCCTCTCAGAATCCAGTTCAAAAACAAACAAACAAAAAACAGATTGCATGTGTGGCATTACCAACCTTAAACTGTCCAACAAGTTTACTTGTGTGTTTCTTATGATCTTTGCTGACAAAATGGAATCAGGAAATTTTAGTCTAACTACATTTTTTGTGTCCAAACTTTTCCAGATAAAGCTGATCACCAGGTCTACAGCAGCACTTAATCTCTAAAAGCTGCTAATATCATCTGATGCCATCATTTGTGTTTAATGAGTTACTTAGATGTCTGGATACAAGATTTCAAATTGTTTCGGAAATATTGTTTTCAAATTTCAGTCATTTGGGCTCTTCTTTAGAAAAAGGTGCAGTGATATCTTGTTCATACAGAGATGCATTACAATAAAGATATAGCTTGATGCAGTAGGGTCAGATTTCCATCCAAGCCTCCAGAGGGACCGATTCATTAGACAACTAGATGTCTACAGCAGACAGTCTGAAAATGGTTCATGAGTTCTTCTTCCTGGTAGTCCTTCTGTTGTGATAAAACTGTCAGACTGCAAGGGACAGACAGCTCAGCTCATGAGGACTGTGGTGATGCAGAGTGAGAAATCACTGCCCTGAACGTTTAATTATTGCCCTCAGGCAGAGCTGGTTTGCTGACCTCTTCTCCATTTGCAGCGAGGCAGACTAACAGTGCCGACACAATCATTAAACGGAGCCCAGCTCTTGGGGCTGTCTCCTCCACCCGCAGGATAATAAGCAGTGCCTGAGAGCTCTCTCTTACTGACATCTGGATTCAGGTATAAGCACTTTAAGCACTTTACTGGATCAGGGCCTAAAGGAATTTCTTTTACTGACTATATGAATCATATAAACTGAGGACAAAATAAGGCTCTTTGGTCAGCTGTGCTGCTCAGCACCTGAGTACCTTAGTGCCTTAGTGTTGGCTGCAATTTACAGCTCTGTACCCTTTCACCTAACCTGTAGCTGCAGGAGTGGTGTTTCAGAGCCTCTATGGCAGCTTTCCCCTGTGTTTCCTTGATGTAATTCAGCTCTCATAGCCTTGCACCTGCCAACCCTGATACTGGTGTTGTGACAGGTTCTCATGGGAAGTGACTGCCATTGACATAAGAAGTGCCTGTCTTCCCTTCACTTCTTGTTTTGCAAATTTTATTTTACACAAGAGAAAAACAAGTAAAGCAGCACAGTAAATACTATTCACTTATATACTTGATAAATATTGTTCAGGGATGCATGTGCAACAGCACATCAGCCTTCATGCACGTAGACCTCTCCTACCTTCCTTTGTACAACACAACGATGCTTGCAACCTTTCGCCCAGGAAGTGCATTTGATCATGAGCCTGATATCAAGGCTATGAGAGCCTATCACATTGGAGTCTGGAGCTGAAAATCACAGATCTCCATTTGCATACAGAACACCTTTGTTTATCAGTGTCACATATATTGAGGAGTTTACTGTGTCACAGACTGCCCTGACTTCTGGTTTGTAAATCATTGCCGTGCTGTGAGCACTAAATAAACATTCTGTATAAAGATATATGCTTAAAGTGTAGTACTTGATTATTTATAAGCTACATTTTACAAGACTTTTATTAAAAGTCTTGCTGTGTCCTTTCTATTTTTACCATATCTTCAGCTATATCTCTTTTGTTAATTTAACAAATTCCGAAGGTGCTTTTAAAAGTAATTGGAAAGATTAATTTCCAGCTTTTAAGGTTACAAAGACTTTTGCTTTATACCTGCTTACATTTCACATTCACTGTGAACTCTGGTCAAAATCCAATACTTAATAATATACTGTATAGTTTCCATAATTCAAGTTTCATTGGGCCATATTCAAATAAATGCCCATTTCTTGGAAAGTGTGGGAAGAATTGCTTAAACTAATGTATAGTTGTTCAGATAAATGTTTTACTAAGTTCTATGCAAGGATGGCCACAATTGACGTTAATTTACCATGCCGTTCAGACATAGCATGACTAAAACCCATCCATCTTTCCATAAAGATAAGGGCTACTTATCCTTATAGATAGGACTACATTCAGATCCTTTAGATTCTTTTACCTCTTTATTGCCCACCTTTACTGCCCCCATCTTTACCCAAAATCACCACAAGGTCAACCTTTGGGAAATATAAGTAAGGAGAGGATTTTGCTGTTAGGCTTCATATCCACCTTCCTTCTTTTCAGGTCATGAAAAGGGAGGGTAGGAATGGGGGTAGATGGGTTAGGCCCTGCTAGTGAGAATTTTATTAGCCTTTCAGTGGTTTTTAAGGCTTTCTGAAACATAAGAACAGGGCCTAAAACTTTACCATCAAATCTGGATTGAAAGCTCATTTTAAATATAGGAAGAGTCCTTTAACAGTTTTTTTTTTTTTTTTTTTTTGTCTTTTGCTAGATTCCCACTATTCATTTCCATCTGTAACCAGCAGAATTCCTGTGTAGAAAAATAATGCCAAACTGATGATTCACAGGCGTGTTTCCTGTGTGACTAGTGACACCCATTAAAACTTTATTACTCATGAAATATTTTCTCTGTTCCTTTTTGCCCAAACACAGATAGAATGGAAAATTCTCAAAGATATCAAATGCATATATCATAGCAGACTCCTAGCAGACTCATAGTCTGCTCATAGTACGTTAGAGTCCACTGGTCTTCTCATATCTTCAAAGTCTCTTAGAAATATATTTGTATGGTATATACACTTACTTATAGTAACACACATTAAGCACTATATAGATTAAAATCATTGTATTATAACTTGATATGACAGCATTTAAAATGTGAAAGGCACTTGACAACACAAAAGAAGACAAATAAAAGCATCGGAATTTAAAATTTTCTTTAATATTAGGCTGTTCTATGCCTTTTAAAATATAAATCTTAAAAGTATTGAAAAAGTATTGAAAATGGATCCACTTGTTTGCTTTTTATTTATTTATTTATTTTTCTGGAAAAAGTTAGTAAAATTTAACATATCCATTACACTGCAGCAGTGGACAGCATGACATATTCCCTTTATTTTAACAAATCAAGAGGTAGAATTGTCACTGCCTCTGGCACTAAATTGTCGGAAGACAGAAAGTCTGGAAGAAATCTTCTTTGACAGTTCCAAAGTGAGTCACGCATCCAGTACCAAACCTCACTGCTGCACTTACTTTGTGATGCACATAAGAGCATTTCTGACTGATCGTAAATGTATTATGAATTACTAAAGACACCATTTATGGCAATGCAGCAAGAATCTGCACTGGAACCTTTCAGGTATGAATTTTGTTTCTTTTGCATCTGTTT
Source organism: Crypturellus tataupa (assembly GCA_034781795.1). NCBI lineage: Eukaryota > Metazoa > Chordata > Aves > Tinamiformes > Tinamidae > Crypturellus > Crypturellus tataupa. Next base: position 1,117,721 of record JAWLRI010000551.1, on the reverse strand, counting down.
CATCCTGATGTGTTTCTATTTATTTCAGCAGAGTTACAGTGCTGGTGAAAGGTAAAACTATATGCAACTCTTGTGTCTCTGCTAAGGGGCAGCTGGAGGCCATTTGGGCTACCTCCACCTCCCTGGCTGCAATGGGAGCACAGATACATAGTTCACTGGCAACACTGCCATGCAGATCCTAAACCTTCTTCCAAAGTCCGTTATAAAGATTATGTCTCATGAAACACCAAAACACCCAACACTGGTGCATAGCAAATTTAATTAAATAGCTTTATTGTTCCATCAGACTTTTTCCTCTCTCACGTCTTATTTTTTTGCTCACATTGTAAATTCAGTGGAATAATAATCACTTTGTTTTGTAAATGAACAATACTGTGGCTAAGTTCCTGGCTATGGCTTGTAAGTATTATAATAATAGAATTATGTTCTCTACATTTCTGTGTTATTACAAAGTACAAAAAAATAATGCTCTGCATCCAACCGAACATAATGACTATTATGAAAGGAGAGGATTTTTCTAGGAGAGAAAATAGATGCCTGGACAAATAGAAATTTCTGCTGTTTGCATGCTCTTTATGCACTCTTATAGAGTGCAAAGTACACAGTAACAGAAACGCTAGCAGACATCACTAACTGTCAGAAAATCCTAGAAAGTATTAACAGAAAATTTTTCTAATCCCATTTTATGGCAGAGGAAAGCATACAGAACCTTGAGATTCATGGAAATTCACCCAAGGAGCCTACAGAAGGATTGAGAACAGAGCTAATACCTTGTCTTTCCTGTAATAACTTAAAGGTTTCATTCCTTCTCCCCTCCTAGTATGAGAATTCCGTTGGTGATGGATATTTGACTAACTACAAGAGTCATCTTGAGTACAGAACGTCAGAAAACTGAGAACACAAAACATGAAAGCACTATTTTTTTCCTCTAAAAAGGGAAGAAATGAAGGTAATTCCTCAGTTTTCAGTAACCACACCTGCAGATATCTTTCCCTGTTAAAACTGAGCAGCAACCTATCAAGTTGATTGGTTTGCACCACAAATTTCACACATGAAAAGTACTGAAAAAAAAAAAAAAAGCAGAAGGACCATCTCAGAAGATATGATATTGAAACTAATGAAATTCAAAGTGCAGCTCCTCGAGTGCCTGACAAAAAGAGCCATGTAGCAAAGGATGTGTGCAGATAAAAAATCTTTTGGACCCTTTTCGACCCTACTGGCACCATACGAGTAAAGATTTCTTAGAACACGTTCTGATAATGATTTTTATAACAAAAAAAATGGAATGCAATTTTGAATTAAGAATTTTTCATGTACCTGACAGCTCTGAAAGGAATCCCCCAATAATTTGGCCTTTACATAGCCCGAGACAGAGTTTTGTGTGAAATTCCTACAGCTAGCCCATATGTTTTTAAGTTTCAGTGCATTTTTCACAAAATATAAATAAGCATTAAAAAAGCTATCAAAGAATACGTCATATATGTGTGTATATATATAGTATAGTATAGTATTGTATAGTATAGTGTAGTATAGTATTTCTGTGAGTGATATCACACTGACCAAAATTTGCATGGGATTTTTAGTGTGAATTTGCTTTCTATCATTAGAGCTTCATATGTTTTTATAACTGATTCAAGAAACTTCAGTCTTCGAAATTTATATATGGCATTTGATTAGATCAGGTCTGTGTCATGTGGATAAACAATAGCTGAAACAGACAATGGGTTTTTGAAATCTCAGACATTTCTTATATCTCTCTTTTAAGTGTGTTGCCATTTGAAGCACAGAACAAATTTCGTGCGAGATGAATCCCCTTGCATACCAGCTGATCCTCAAAGGTTAGAGGGACTGGGCATGGCTGGACACATCTCTTCTTAACAGGAATACCAAATACTGTGGTAACTACAGACCTTAGATCAGATTAACAAACAGTCTATTGACTGCAGGTCCAATTGCCTTCAAAACAAGTAGTGAAGTTCACAAATAGCATGATTTATTCAAATGCAACATTTACAAAGCAGGTTTCGGGAGTCAGTACTGTTCTCTACTACAGTGTGGGGTTCTTAGCTAGTGCCTAGTGAACAAATACTCAATCATCAATCATCCCAGAAGATGGTAGAGGGCTCTCAACTTTGAGGAGTCTCCTCAGGTGGCATCCTGACCTGAGGGGAGGAAAGGGGTTCAGCCTGTTGACCGATCCAAAAGTTACGATGCAGTCTTCCCTCTCCTCTCTTCCTTCTTCCCTCTTCCTTCTCCCCTCTTCCTTCTTCCCTCTTCCTTCTTCTCTCTTCCTTCTTTCTTCCCACTATTTCCCCCTTAATTCACCTTTTATATATTTTCTTTTACATTTAGGTGGAGCTTGAGTGATTCTAGTCACACTTTTGTTACCGGTTGATTTAAAAAGTCTCAAGTTAATCAAAAACCGAGAGAGCATGCTCAGTGAGGAGTGGTCGTTTCTTGGAAGCAGGTAACATTTGTGATGGGGTTGTGTATTGGCATTATAATGAGATTAGAATGAGGAAAAGTTTGAGTAAAGTCCATCAAAAGGGACTGATCTGCCACCATTGCTGGCCCAGCACCACACATCTTATCGTACTATGTGTCTTATGAGCTGTGCGGTACAACTAGGTTGCCATCTTTGCAGGGAGTACAACAGAGTTTGGCCACAGAGTCTTCACTCTGCTCCACCTTCCATTCACCCATCAACTGAATGGCACCATCAGATGGCCATCTTGTGAAAATGTTGCAGTTTGAAAGCCATGGTGGTGGTGGTAGGGGAAGGAGATATCAAATCAGTATCGGATTCACAAACAGTCTTCGGACTGATTGTCTTCCTAGGAGTGAATTGAGTTCCCAAATAGTGTGATCAACTATAAGCTCAACTCTGGCAATATTGGATTCATGAACAGTCTGTCAACTGTAGGTCTGATCACCTCCCCTCAAACAAGTAGTCAAGTTCACAAACAGCATGGTTTATTCAAATGCAACATTTACAAAGCAGGTTTCAGGAGTCAGTACAGGAAATTCTCTACTACGGCGTGGGGTTTTTAGCTAACTCTGATGTACAAGTGTGCAATCATCACTCACCGCCAAAGATGGGAGAGGGCTCTCAGCTTCGAGTCTCCTCAGGTAATGTTCCGACCCGAGGGGATGAAAGGGGATTCAGCCCGTCGACTGACCCAAGATTTACAATGATTTCTTTCACCCCTCCCTTCTCATCCTTAGTTCACCTTTTATACTTTATATTCAGGTGGAGCTTGAGTGACTATAGCCATACTTAATATTGTTATTGATTGGTGAAGAAGTTTCTCACTTTTATTTAGAGGTACAGTCAATCGAAAATCTAGAGTGCATGCTCAGGGAGGAGTGACTAACTTTTGGAAAGGAGGTGTATTTTGACATTACCATAAGCTTATAATGAGCAAAATTCAAGCAAAGTTCATCTGAAAAGAGGGATTTGCCACCTTTGCTGGCTCAGCACCAGACATCTTATCATTTATCTCCCATTGGACAGCTACTGTGCAGCTTATCGGCTGCCCAGCACAGGGAGTGCAACAGAGTTTGGCCACGGTATCTTCGCTCCATCCTCCGTTACTCCCCTTTGCAGCTGTGTGGAGGGCAGATTGTGGTGCCCAGGGAACCGTGGAGGAGCAGAGGCCCTGCATACCAACAACCATCCTTGAAGTGGCAACTGTGTTATCGCCCCAAGCAAGCTCTGTAATGCCAAAACTTCTGTTAGGCCCTAGTTATTCTCTCAGTTCTGCTTTCAAGCCATTCTTTCACACACCTCCACAGGGAAGCCAACAAAGTTTGGCCATTCTGCTCCACTCTTTGTTTGTTTCATTAATGTGTGCTAGGCGGGCAGATTGTGTTGCCAAAGGAATCATGAAGTAGATTCCATGCGTACTGACCATCTTGGAAGTGGTAACTGTCTCTCAGCTCAAACAAGCCTCTGTAATTCTATAACTTTTGTAAGGCCCTAGTTTTTCTCTAATTTCCCCTTTCTGAAACAATTTTCTTACAAAGCACTTTCCAATTTTTAAAAAAATTATCTGAAATTTGGATGCCAGAGCTGGGCACAGCTTCCCAGCAATGATCTAAGCATCTTTTTTGATAGCGTTTTCTAGATAATAAAGTCACTACATGGAAAAATTGACTCTCATTCTTTCTGCAAATAATGTGATTCCCACAATCCGTAAAAATGCATCAGTTCAACCCCCAAACTGAGAATTCATTAATATCTTTTACTTATTGGAAGTACTCAGCCTGCGGGACACAGACTTTCTCTTGCAATATGTCACCAGAAAAAAAAAGTCCTGAAAAAGGCAAGAAAAAAAATCCTATAAAAATAATTATTTCCCCGTTTCAGTATAGACAGATTAATCTTTCTATTTTTGCATTTGTTGAGTTATAAAATAAGTGAAGGATGTATGGTGTCAGTGTCCAAATCTTACATCTTACTGACCCAATTTCTAGCCTCAAAATAATGTCTGAAATTCACTATTTTCACCATCTCTGAATTTTATTTGACCTCTAACCTGAATTATCCACATTTCAATCATAAACCGTCTAAAACATGCAGCTTCAGAGATTCAGTCCAATCTCTAACTATAATGGAATTTCTGGACATGGAGCTGAAGCGGAATTTGCTCCAGTTTTTAATCAATTGTAAATGCTATGTATTGTGTCATATATTACTCTGCTGTGTTAGCGCTTGGACAGATGAAACAATAGGATTTAGTTTCCCTCCAATGTGTCATGGTCAAAACAAAGTCAGCTGTTTAAGATAAAAATTATGGAAGATTAATGCCAAGAATGAAACAAGACAAGGGATTACTAATCAGGGCTTTTTATAGCACCATTTCATGATGTTTTCAAGAGCCAATGGGAGATGTTCTCCAAGTGGCAGAATTAATAGCCATTAGATGCTCTCACAGCAAAAGAAAAAAAAAAAAAAAAGGATAGAGAGAAAACAGAGAAAGAAAAGTGACAGAGAAAAAAAATGTAATATATTACTTGTATTAATTGGGGCATTATCATACAAAATCACAAGCTTACTTGCAAATGCCATGCAGGGATGACATTGTTCTCTGTGGACAGGTTGACAATCATTTTGCATTAGTGTGAGCAGTGGACATAAAGACATACGAGTGATTCCAAGGAAATCTATCACATTTAGGTTGGCATTTTGCTCCCCAGTATGGTTTTGCTCAGCTTCTATTTTTGAATTTGCACAGGTGTGAGTTGTCCCAGGACATTTACTCACCATTTTAGCATGACCTATCTTTTTTTCTTCTTTTTTTTAATTATATATTTTTTAATTAATCTAAAGATATCCTTCCCTATTCAGATTACCACCTCACAGTCTGTATTTTCCAATAACAGTCTTGTTCATCTTTGTATAGCTCTGCAAAGTACCTTTCTCTGTGTGAGTCCAGTAGTCTTACTTCTGCAGCTACATACGAAGGTCTTTTTTGGTTTCTGTACAACCAACAGACTGACTCAGTGCTCCTCTCTTGTACAGTTTTCCATACAGATGCTATAAAGGAAGCCAATAGCCAATGGTCACTGAATTTAGGAAGGTCATCGTAAGAATTTTGTCAAGGGGATCTTTTTTTTAAAGAATTCATTCTCCTGCGAGCTTCTCAGAGTTAAGTTTGAAAATCACCAGCCTTGGAAATTAGAATAATACTTTTCCCTCGAAGTACATAACTCATCTCAGAAGAAATGAAAACAGTTTTCTGACAGATATTTGTAATTCATAGTGGATTTTAAGAAAAGCTATAATGTTAACGAGGTATTTGCTTTCTGCTGTTTATTTTTATGCTGTGCCTTTTTGAACAGGGTGCACCCACTAAGCCGTATAAATCATAGAATTATGATTAGCCCCCCAAATAGTCCTATCAAGACTAGATAGAGCTAGAAATGAAGGTTTATACAGATAGCATATAATAACCATTTATTATTTTCCTTCGGCTCACTTACTTAGCTGTGAATTTTTATTGAGGTATTTAAATAAGTGTTCCACTTCGAAAAGATAGCTGAGAAAAAAAATGAAGAATGCTCACAGAGTTTTATTAGAATTGAATTCTAACTATTGTATTGTAAAGAAATCAGTTTTGTATACTCTTGTATAGCATATTGTCTTTAATCAAGATCAGATAGCACAGACTGTAGCACAGACAGGATCTGATAGGCAATTTGATGCAATGATACAATGCATATAGAAAATAACCACATTAATAAAATGTAAGACTATCAATCAATTTTTCCTTTCTTCTGTGGGTTTCAGTTTCCATCTTCTCTTTTGTTTGTATCCTTTATGTTAAAAAAACTCCGAGGCAGATTTTTCCACCCTTTTATCTATAGAATTATGGCACAACCAAGCCAAATCTTTGCTTTTGGGGGTCAGGTTTCTGCGGGCTTTTGTGTGTTCTTTATCATTTTAGAGAAGGTTGGAAATATTGATATTGATTGTTTTCATGACTTTTTTCAGTAAAGCTAAGAGTTTTATACATTTTTTCATCGTGGTTTGTAAAGGTTATAGTTTTAACCCTTCTTTATGTTATACTTCATTTGAGTTAGAAAAAAATATATAATTTTGTTTGTTTGTTTGTTTGTTTTTTAAGAAAAGAATGAGATACTTTTTTCCCACTTGAATAAAATAAATTGAAGCTTAAACTGAAAGTACTGGAATTTCTCTAGTATGAAACAAAAAAAAAATTCAGAAAATATTTTATTTCTCAAACATAAAGGACTTTAAGTAAAAACACTTTTATTCTTCATTCCATATTCTGTTCTAGCACCTTTAACAGACTTTAAGAGAAAGGAAGAAGGACAGTTTTATTTTGTCAATTCTAAAAAGTTCTTTTCTATTCAGAAACAGATTGAAATTAAAAAAAAAATTGGTGACACAACATTTCAAAAATCATTTGGGTCTAATCAAAACATTAATCTTTTGATTTTATTCTCATAAGAATTTTGAAATGATAAATCAAAACATTTTTCTAAAAAATCAAAATGGCATTTTTCAGCACTTCTGAATCACTTCATCAAGCTTCTAATTGTTGGTTTTGACTCTCAAAATAAATTTCACCACTCCACAGACAAAAGAATTTTTTAACTGGTGCTTGATCACGCCCACAGGAGGGAGCAATATGTGTAAGTTTAGTTTTAGTTGTCATATTTTTCTTGCAGCTTCATTCATATCTGATCAGACTAAAATTTTGCTCATAGGATTAATTTTAAATTCATGTTCAAATATACCTATTTGGCAAATACTTAAACATCTGCTTACCTTTTTCTGACTTCTAGAATACATATATATGTGTCTCAAAGATTTTCTGAATAGCGAAACATTTAAATTCCTCAGCAGAGAAATAGTTGCAGATCAGGGGCCTCAAGCTTTTGATGAGGGATGCATGGGTATAAGACGAAAGAATATCAACCATCATCAAAAGCTCAGACTTTTCATTTCATTGCTATCACATGAAAAAACATGCTTAAGAAAGATCTATATCGGGTTAACTACTTCAATTGTGAGATGATACTGATGTAGCACTATCTATCCTCATCTGTTACACATGGCTTGAATTGATTTATAATGCACTGCATGGATTCTTTTACAAACTATCAGCTTTTTGATGGGGATTTAAAAACTGGGTCAGTTCCAAAAGAAAAAAGACTGTAAAAGATAAAAAAAAAGAAAAAAAGAAAAAAAAAAAGAAGAAAAAAAGGAGGATTTGCTAGGGCTAATGTAAAAATAAGAGCTGGTTATATGTTTAGCAATAGAAATTTCCTAGGCTGCATCTTATGATCCATCTAGCCCTATTTTTTATTCTTTTCCCACAAAAGCTTTTGCTCATAAAAAAGGGAGAGATGACAGAATCTCATGTACTTATCAAATGAGACACAAAGAGAGTAGATATCTGACATGTTTCATTTTGAAGCATATTCTTCAACTCTTCAAACTTATTTTTATTTTTTATAAATTTTCAGATTTTAATTTTTTAATTTAATTTAAATATTTTTAATTTAAAATTAATTTTTCCATGTGTACACATGGAAAAAAAACAGTCAAACAGCAAGGTCTTCTTGTTCTGCATTGCTGGGAGCCCCATTCTGTCAGTGCTGCCTGGAGGGTTGACCTTAGCAGCTGGGGGATTGCCTAGAAGAGGGACTTGGCACAAATGGTCTTGCCCTGTTTTCAACAGCTAGGGATCAGTTCAGAAGTTTGTGCCTCTGGAAGATTCTTCTGCCACAACAAGGACTGATGGATGCAGAGTCTCTCCTCAAACTCTGAAACTGCTGTGATAACCAATCTGCTAACACCTGACATGAGCAGGCAGCCACTGTAAAGGTCAGGCATGTTCATTTATAAGAGCTGATGAACTGCTGGGGACCCTTGAGAAAAACAAAAACAGAAGCAAATAGAGAAAGTTGCGAATTTTTGGATAGTGTTTTCACCAAAAAATGTTGTGTGATCAAAAATAATGATCTTTTTTCTACAGGCAAGGGTCATTTTAAGTGAATGTCTTTACTTGAAGAAACATGGGAGTAAAAGTTCTGAAATTCTCAGTGTCTTATTTACTGTTAGCTGTCAATGCTTAAATACACTACAGAGGGAAGGTCCCAGGTCTGTAACTCTTAGATAACTACTCAAGAAATGAGTTTTGCTCTAAACATTCCACAAATGGATAATAAAATTCAACAGTTGCTACTGCTCCTTCAAATGTTTATGCATTATTTAGACCTCATTCACATTTTTGCTCCTTTTTACTTTAATTCCATTCCATTCTATTTCTTCAGAGTGTGTACTGTCCAAAATATTCATATGGGAACAAAGAATTCACCATTTTGAAAAAGCAACCCCTACACCCGAATTCCAACCACCTCTGACCACTACTAGAGGTACTAAAGCTTTAATAACCTTCACTGTGAAAGATGGGATAATCCGACCCATACCAGTTTCCTTTACATTTTCTCTAATAGCCTGTGGCTATTTTTTAAACCATGAAGTGCATGATTTAACAGAATTTCTAGTAATAACTATTCTTAGTATTTATGCATTCTTTGTATCTAAATTGTTTTTCAAACTTGCTAAATTTCTCATCTCAACAGCTTATTTTGATAATGGTTGCATCATGTCTGCCTTGAGAGGAAAATACTTCCTATATCCATTATTAATTTGCCCTGGATGGTCATCTCCATATTCTTATCAGCTATTTTACTGTCAGCATCCGATTTCCCTCTGACATCAAAAAAACATTAAGCTGTAGGAATAGCCATAAATCAGAACAGAGACCTGATTAGCCAAATGACCGGTTCTAGTAGTGATCAACACAAAAGAATATGAGATACTTATGCGGTATCTTCAGGCCTGTAGTAACCTTCAGCACATGGCACTGTTTTTTCTTTTGTTCTGGGGATTTTCCTCCATATAGGTATTCAGTTCATTTTTAACTCTTTTTATTTTTAATCATCCACACTATCCTGAGTTTCACAAGTTATGTGAAGTATCACATTGTCTTGCTTTTCCAGACCTGCCCCCTGCTAGTTCCATTTAAATCCCTCCACTTCTTGTGTTGGAAGAGGAAGTGAATAATGAAGACCCTTTGCCCTGCCCCTTGACTCTCATTTTACAGACTTCTGATGTCTCTTCCCCAGTGCTGATTCAAGGCTTGTGCAGATGTGCATGGAGCTTTCCTGCTTTCTAGTTAAACAGAGCCTCCTGGACTGCTGACACCCACCCAGGATCACAACAGGGTCACCTGAAAACCCCAGAGCAGCATCTCTACGTTAGCATATACTTTCCTTGTGCCAGTCAGTTTTTCTGAGGCTCAAATTACATTTGATTCTTTGAATACTGTACGTTACTCTTGGTACTCCAAACAGAACTAAAGCAGATGTCTTCATGCAGAGGTATAACCCAAAGAAAGACTCTCTGAGAAGAGGACAAGCTCACTCTTCCTCCTTCATGACAATACTTTGAAGAGTTTTTTTATACTCCTCTAGGTGTCTTTTAACCTATGGTAATTAGTTTTGGGAAGGTGTGCCACAGATATTTTCCTTTTCAACAGATCAGCAGGTTATTATTTTCCTCTCTACGTATGCAATACAAATCACAAGCACTGAAAAATATCAACTGTTTTTTCTTTGTTCATTTGTTTTTATTGTGTTCGTTTTTCTCTCTATTCTTGACATTGGTTTGGTGGACAAAATTACTGCTCAAAGGTCTCTTCTTGAGTGACTGACTAAATGATTTTGAGTTACCTTGTGCCTGTAAGATGGTAAACTACTTCTGAAAGACAATGATCGCGCTAGGCATTTTTCATTCTTTGCTTCAGCAAGATTTAGAATTTTCAGATGTGATGACTAGATATTTCCAAATATACCTCAATGGCTTAGTGAATCTGATGTGCGTAAAGACTTTTAACTCCAATGGATCACTTTTTTTTCTGTTCTACCTCATAGAAAAAAAAATAATTTGAAGATTAGTATTTGTAATAGGGGGGAAAAAACCACACTGAAAATCAATTTTTTTTGTTGGTAGAGCTAAGGGTTCTTTTTTTCAAAAAAAAAAAAAAAAACAGATTTTTTCCCCAAAATAAAATGATTGACAAGATTTTAAGTTTCACTTTTGTCTATACTTAAAATTATTCCAAATTTTAAATCAAAAATTGCAGGTTTATTACTAAGGAATTGACATTTCTGTTAGAAATGTTGACAGTAACATTCTGATGTTACCATATTTCATTTAATATTAGACACTTACAAATGTCAAAATTCATATCTTAACTTCCCTCACTCTTTATTTTAAGGTTGACATTATCTGTAGATAACCCTTACTCCAAATTATTTTACTGTTAGACTTTCTGTTCCTCAAATATATGCTGATCTAATTGATGCTATCCTGCAATTAATGGAATTGTCTCATCAGGTCCTGGACTTTCTGGCCCTATATTATGCAATACTCTTGGAAATTTGAATGCCACAGATTGGAAATCTATGAAAGCAGTATGATAGTTGTACTGTGGTACCGAATGGGGCACACAACAGAAGATCCAAGGAACTCTTGGACCTTCATCATTTTTATCAGTTTCAGCCATCACACACACTGATAATCTTTTATTGCTCTTTGAGCGAATGACCAGCTATTTTCTTCACTTGAAAAATCCAATTTAGAAATCACAGAATCCCAAAAGGCTTGAGGTTGGAAGGGACCTCTAGAGATCACCTGGTCCAACTCCCTGCTCCAGCAGGGACACCCAGAGCACGGGGCACAGGGTGGCATCCAGGCGGGTTTCGAAGATCTCCAGAGAAGGAGACTCCACAGCCTCTCTGGGCAGCCTGTGCCAGGACTCCTCACCCTCACAGCAAAGAAGTTCTTCCTCATATGGAGGTGGAACTGCCCGTGTTTCCACTTACACCTGTTACCCCTCGTCCTGTCACTGGCCCTCACAAAGAGCCTGGCCCCATCCTCCCTACAATCACACCTCAGATACTTGAACATGTTAATCAAATCTCCTCTCAGCCTTCTTTTCTCCAGACTAAACAGGCCCAAATCATCTGGGAATACCATTACCTTTTACGTTATATATAAGTGAGAAATAAAGCAAGAAAAGAATTGCTTGACCAGGGACAAAAGCAAGTGGGCTATTCTTCAAGTAACCCATTTACTGATCAATTTTAATGCAAGTCTGACTAAACCAGGACAGAAGGAGAAGTGCTGAATGGATCTAAACACCACCATCTGCACAGCAATATTTCTAAAACAACCATTTCATAAGCCTTTTCCAGCTGCTGGAAAAATCCATGCTAGTCATTTCTCAAGGGATTTGTTCCATAAATACTGCCTTTAGTAGATATCATTCCAGTTCTTTCCTTCTGACCTTGCATATTTTGAGATCTCTGGCATACACCGTAGCATAAAATAAATATTTTTTCCTACTGAAATTTCTGTCTGCTTTAGATATTTGTGGCATTTTTTTTGAAAAACTGTACAGTAAATGTTTTTTCCTCCCCACTTTTATTTTAACAACCTCTGGTTTCTCAGTGTGTGTCTTGTACTACAACTCCTTCCAGTTTCTGTTATTTCAGGTAAATTCATATTTTTCTGTTCCTCTTCATAGGGTCATTCCAATCTTTTGAATTCTGAGGAAGTTTATGACAATCATTTAAGACATTATTAAATCTTATGATTTCTCCTTTTCCTTGTCTCCTATGACTTTTTAAATTACTGCTCTCTTAATGTCTTTTATTTATTTTAACTACTTTATCAGAACTTTCAATCTATTTCAGTATCTAAACCATTTGCACTTCATTCAGCTACCTCAGCTGGCTCTTCATTTCAGAGAATCAAAATTCTCAAAGGAAATCTTCATTTTACTTTTTGGTGGAGGGCAGTACAGATTTTTTCTTCTCTTTTTAATGAAACTTTGAGCATGACACATGGTGCATGTTTGTTCTCTCTCTCATTTATTAGAAGTGATCAATTTAACTTTTGTTCCCCCATCCCTTATATTCACCATTCTGCATATTCTCCACTTGAAAGATCACGTGGAGTTTGATTCTGTGTCATCATTAACTGAAAATCATTTACACAAATATTACTCACAGCTTCAGGTCAAATTACATATCACATTTGTACAGCTGGGCCTCAGATGTAGCTCTATTCATCAGCAAAGTACCATCCCAAGCAGCCTTCCTTTATAGGCTGGTGTATCTACATAAAGATATGGGGCTCTGCCTGGAGGAGTCTGCTACGGCGCCAGAAGGAGGTCACCACATCAGCCAGATACTGATCCTTGTACAAACACATGGCTGTTCAGTTTCCAATTTAGAACAACCTCATTAGCAACCACCTAGTAGATATATGAATTCAAGATCTTATCCTTCAGTCTTTTATACAGACTTTCATCCAGATATAAAAAATATGGCCTTTCATTGATATCTCCATCTAGACTTGCACAGAAGCAATTACTACTTTTACAATGAGACACCTCTTATTAAACCCATCTCTTGGTTATTTCTTCTCTGTCATATCAATCCAATGCTATGCTGAGAGGCCTCTGCAATATACCATGCCCTGTTTTGCATTTAGATATTCACCTCTCCTTTTTTCTACCTTCTCCAGTATCACAGAATCCCAGAATGGTTGAGGTTGGAAGGGACCTCTAGAGATCATCCAGTCCAACCCCCTGCTCCAGCAGGGACACCCAGAGCACGGGGCACAGGGTGGCATCTGGGCGGGTTTGGAAGATCTCCAGAGGAGACCGCACAGCCTCTCTGGGCAGCCTGTGCCAGGGCTCTGACACCTTCACTGTAAAGAAGTTCTTCCTCACATGGAGATGGAACTTCCTGTCTAAAAGAAGCAACTCTTTACTGAATTCATTCTGCTCCTTACCTGTTGTTTGCAACATCTCAGAAACTATTCCCAAGTGTCTTTTTCATTGTTGTTCAAATACTCCTTAAACACTTTCTGTGCTTAAGGAGCACAGAAGCACAAAGCATGATTCTGGGTATACATATAGCACAGGTTTCATCATGCCTCAACATAGTAGTGCCTCAAATTGCCTTTCTTTCTGAATGTAGTGTCTTATGATAGCAAACTCTTTAGAGGGTTATCATGGAGTTCCTAGTTTAAAAAAAAAAATTACAAACTACCTACGCTAGGTATCCCATTATCTCCATGCTGTTTATCTTTCACCTTGTTGAAACTCCATGAGAAATTAGTTAATGTATTACAGTTCCTGTTCTCAGTTATGTTTGTATAAATAACATTTTATGAAGAACTACATACTATATAAAAGTACATAAATGTACTTTAAGAACTCATGTATTCTTAGAAAGAATGCAAACCAGTCTGTGAATATGTCTTCCAGGATATTCAGGCAGTGTGAATGCTCTTGTTCATAGCATGCAAAGCATTAAGACAAGCAACATTCACTCATCTGTATATCCTTCCATTATTTATTTATTTATTTATTTATTTTTAATAGAAAGAAAGCTGTGTTAGAAAAAAAGAGTTTAGATGTCAGGAATTAAAAGCAAGTCATTTTCCTAATCAAATAAGTAATCAAGAATATGGGGTTAAAGAATTTAGACTCAGCAGAAATGTGATTGAAGGAGCAAGTAGTACGCCCTGGGAGCAAAGAAGGCAAACCACATCTTGGCTTTGTTGGTAAGACCATAGTGAGCAGGTCAGGGGAACTGGTTATTCTTCCTTATTCAACACTTCTGCGGTGACATGTAGAGTACACTGTATCCATCTGTGAACTCCCTAGTGAAAGAGAAAAAATTGTTAATTGGTCCAAGATCAATAGAGGATCAAAATGATCATCAGGAGAATGGAATCTTTTCCATCCAGACAGGAGAGGTCTGAGAGATCTGGGTTTTTTTAACCTGAAGAAGAGAAATCTGGGGTGATGTCTGACTGCTGTTTTCAGTATTATGGAGGAGGTATAAAATAAAGATATACTCTTATTAGAGATTGCAGCAAGTAAAATACTGATTAGGTATAAAGAAAACTAATTTCATTTCACAGAGAGGTTGTGGGATTTTCCTCCTCAGAGATTTTTCACACTCAACTAGGTAAGACCTAAGCAACGTGATGAAAGTTAGAAGTTAGACCTGCTTTGAGCTGGTTGAACTAGCCAGCCTCTAGAGATTTCTTCCAACCTAAATGATTAGCGAAATTTAAAGATATGGCTCACTCCAGATGAGAATTCATTTTTGGAAAAAGTGGCATTTGTTGAAGACTAAAATTCTTTATATGGAAGCAATGCATAATGTCCTGGAACTTTGTATCACCTGCTAAAAGGAAAACATACAATTGGAAAATCAAACCTTAAAAAAATATGCTTAAAGCATAAAAATATGTTTCTTGTTTTGTTTTATAACATACATTAACTTATTTTTCATGTCTGGCAATTCAGCATAAGAAATATCCTTGTTTTTATCTCACCTAGCTCTACCTAGTATTAAGAGAGTGAATTAATGTTCATTCCACTGGCATCCCATTAATTGAGGAGTGGTATTCCCAGCCACTCCTACTGGTCCATGTCTCAATCAGGAGCACCAAGGAGCAGTAGGACACTACTCCACAAAGCTGCAGAGAGAAAAGTTTCCTGGGACTTATCAATGTGGATTCATCCCCTGCAGGCAAGTGCTGACTAGTTCTCCTAGCCATGCAGTAGAACAGGGGTAAGATTACTGTAACAGACTCTTCAAAATGTAACTATGGTCTTTGGTTATTCAATCTCCAAGGGCTTTGTCAATTCTGCCCAGTAAAGAGGATTCCTCTGTTCTCCATCAGTAAAAGTAACAATAAAAAGAAGATTGCTCTGCATCAAAAAGAAAAGAACATTTGTTGAATAAAATGTTCTACCAACATAAATAACAATATCATAGTCTGCCTTTCCATCTCTTTGCTCAACTTTTAATTACTTTTGTCTTGTTTTCTTCTATGGTATAAGGAACACATTTTTTCTCTCTCTGTATCCTTTTCTATTGCATTTTATATAATTCCAGGTAGCACTAACCTCTAATGTAATTGTTCTCTGTTTGCTGGAAAGAACAGACAAGAGTCTGGACTCAAGAGGGAAAGCAATTCTTCAGAAAATTTTGTTCTTTTTCATTTATTTCCATTTTATTTAGCAATTTTCTTGAATTAAAAGCAATTTATCAAAAAGGATCTCAGCTGTACATATCCATATTCATGTATAGATATCTTCAAATCTCAGAGGCAATTTTGAAGAAAGAAAATTTAAAATGTGCGATGCCTAAAGACCTCTCTCTTCTTCTAGGCACATAGGGAGAGAAATGTAAGCTAGAAGGTTTTCAAATAATTTCACCTTTCCTTTCTATTTATGGGAAAACCTTGCTTCTCTGGCCTTGATAATGCCAATTCTTTGCTTTTCTGAAAATGTCTTGTATTTAGGTGCCTGAAAGAGAGATAAACTTTTCTGAACATGTTTCTAATAGTGTGCTTGAATTTTTTACCCTGAGCTAAATCAAAAATCTGACCCTTAAGTGTGCAAAACAGCATACACTTACTATAAGAGATTTTTTTTGCAATGAGCAAAGCTAGAGGATCCTTATGTCTGCTAACCCATAAACAAAGGACCCTAATAGTACTATAATCTCCTGAAACAAAATCATGAACAAAAGCCTCAAGATGACTTTTTCTGCAAATATAAAGTCAAAGCACTCAGAAGTATTATTCTTTCTAGATAAAAGGCTAATATTTCCCATCTGTTTTTTTTATTAAGTTTGAGTAAAGAAATGGAAGAAGTACATATATTTTCCTCTCTCATTTCTATTCTCAGACTTCCTGAAAATTTGAAAAATGTCTGTAGTAAAAAAAAAAAAAAAGTTTTGTATGATTTGCTGATCTATGGAAATTAACTGTAAAATATCTTGGCTTCTTTCTGCAAGGAAAGGCAAATTATGTTTCATTGTGTCAGAAAAATCTTAATTTTAAAGACAAGTTGCCATGGATGAATTGTATGATTTTGACTGATTCTTCTCTTACCAACATTTATATAAAATTAGGCTGTCGTCAGTGGTGTTTCGGGTGTTTTAGTCTGACTTGTAGCACTGTAGAATCTCAGTTAGAAGCTGATATAATTGGACCTGGCACTATTTAACTTAATATATTTTCAGTAGAGCTATACTTGGACAGTATGGACTCGAAACCAGACTCATGTCCAAAATGTTGATTAATGTATCACTCTAAGAAAATAATGCTTCTACTCCTGCTAGGCTGCGATGCTCATTTCCTATTGAATTCTGTCTCAGAAAGATTATATGCTTCAGAAGATTCATCCAAAAAACACTTCAATTATTATTACTCTATTATTATTATAATTAATTAATAATGTATAATATATGATATATAATAATAATATATTAATATGTAATGTATAATTAATATACAAAACTTATTACTCTACTATTACGCTATTTATTACAAGTTAGCTGTAGTACCTGGGTATCTTTTAGGGTTTTTTTGTTTCATTTTGTTTTAAATTCTAATGTTTTAAAGTCCTCAATTCAAAATAAATGCTTTCGTTAAAGAAAATATTTTTAAGCAAATGGTGAATACAGGTAACGTATGTGATTTATATTAAATCTCTGTGTTTAACTGTGCCACAGATGGGACTGATTTGGGGGTTTAAAAGTAAGAGTTCCTGGCTGTCTTTATATTTTTTTTTATGTTCTCTTTTGTTTCCTGACAGGGTATTTTGGGCAAAAAGGTAGACTACAGGATTAAGTTGTGCAGGACTGAGGATTATATACCTATGTGAGAATAAATCTGCAATTTGTAAGAAAGACAAGATGTAATATTTTGTGAATGAAAATATCTTAGGAGAGAAATAGATGTATATGGGGTGCTGACTTGTTGAGTACTGTGAGAAACAAACTTCTGATTTTGAGAGTCAAATTATTGTAGTGCAGTGTAACATTTACAAGTCCATTTCTTGTAGTCATGGAACAGCAATGCCAAAGGTAAAGGTCTTTGTTCTGATATGTTGGAGCACTGGCTGGGTGCAGGCACCTGAACTAACCCGAACAAGTAGAGGTCTTACCACTCCTAGAAATTAGAGACACAAAGGACTTGCTTTATTTGGGGCAGAGTGGCAGAAAGTCTCATAAAAAGCCTTCCATGATGCAAGAGTAGTCCTGGACAGCCCATGGCTCAGAGCTGCAACTCTGCCTTCTGTAAGTCTGGAAGATGTGGAGCTTATCACAAAATAGGTTTGAGCATCACCATAAAGAGTCCAGGTTACTCTCTATTGCTTCAATTCATGGACATGCAATAAACACAGGGCTGTAAGGATTGCTTTCAGAATCAGTTTTGTCCATATGTCTGGATACCCTTCCATACCCTTCCTCCATGTTGTGGCTTGTAAGAACATTCTTGCAGAATGTCCTAGGAGGCACACTGAAGAAAAAGTCCTTAGACATTACAAAAGGAGGGATACACCAGCCCGATACGTCTTTTAGGAGCAGGTACATTACGGTCACAGCTGCAGTGTAAGGAGGGGGCAGAGTCAAGGCAAGAGAATGACTCCAGAAATTCTGCTTCACCCAAGCTGCTTTCACCTTGTCAGAGATGTCTCTAATTGGCCATCCTGGAATTTAGGCATGCAATATCCAAGGTTATTTTTAATTGCCCAAGGACAACCTGGACCAGACTGTGAGGAGTGGGACTGAGGTGGTCAAAGCTTTTTCTGAGAAGACAAAGAACTTTTCATGCCCCAACAGTTTGCTCCTACAAAAGCGCTCACACTTGAAACTTTTGGTTCTCACTATTGACAGGCTAAGCTAATGAAGGGAAGCACAGAAAGGCATGTGTGTTAAAATACAGGTCGCATTGCAGTGGTGAGGCTTTCAAACAGAACATCAAAACAGAAGAGGAAAAAAGATAAAAGGCAGATGGAGTAAACAGACAAAGTGAGTGAAGAAATGTGTGTCTGTGTGAAAACGAATGACTCTGGAGAGAACAAAAATAGCAAAAATATAAGGAAATATTTTTATATATATAAAATAGAAGACCAGAAGCAAAAAGAAACTTTCATTAGTGCCCTTTTGGGTAGTTTCTTGAGACAGAATACAAATGCACAAAGCAGGGGAAATGGAAGGATAATCTAATTTTGCTTCTAATGAGGGAGAAAACAAGCCTATATAGGAGAAAAAAAATATGGATATCCAATTTCAGTAGAACAAGCTTTGTTATAATTAAAAGTGTTGGGTAAAATTGAAAGAAATGGAGTGATGAAGGGGAAGGGCCAAGTGAGGGAAATTGGAAGATGTTCAAAGTAAAATTCTTGCATGCCTCAGTGAATGTTGTATATGTGTATCCTACCCACTCAGTAAACATGCCATAGTGGGATAGAAAAGAGATACTGAAGTGAATGGAAAGAGTTTTTTACAAAGTAATTAATGTTGGAAAGAACCAAATGTGAGGGCTAAAATGTGGATTATAAAAAGGAGTGAAGAGAAAGAGTAAAAAAATAGAGACAGAAATTCAGCATAAAGGCTAAAAGCAAAGTAGTATGGAAGTGGGGAAAAGAAGCAATAGAAATGCATTAGGGCAAAAAGGTCATCCAAGGAGATTATAGAATAGGATATTGTAAATGTAAGATATTATTAACCAAAGAAATGGATATGGCTACAATATGAAATTAATTCCTGATTCAGTTTTCACAAAATAAAAATAAAGGACAAATGTTAAAAGCAGACATAATATTTCCCCAAGGAGGAAAAAGAAATATTGGAAACATTACAGGAAATCTCAGTCATGCCAGAGCAGGTAGTCAAAAATAATGGTCAAAACCATATACACCAGGAATATATATAGAAAAAAAAAAAAAACCTTAAACTATGTCTACTCAAATATGCTTTACAACTTTCTATGCAAGAGAAAAAGAAAAAGGAGGTTAGAGGAGAGAAGAATAAAAAAAATCAGCTCACAGCTCTTTTAAAGCATATCGATGACAAGCTAAAAGCTGTATTTAAAATGCCCAGCCCACAAATTCTTTGCTCTTCTGATAAAATAAATGTCTTCGGAAAAGAACACAATAATACCACTTCTGAAAGCCTGTGCATTTCACTCTCTTGTAATTCACATACCCATTAAGGACTTATCTGCTACCAGTGAAGCCAAAGGAAGGATTTAGTGCTGATTTCACTTGGCATTGAGTCAGGTCCTAGCTAGAACAGCTAATGTGCCTGCACTGGAGAAATGATATGGACCTTAGGAGCCCTGCATGAGGCTCTCCCACCAAATTCATGCATGTCCATCACTGCTCTGTGTCTCAGTCTCCTCAGATGGAAAATCAGACAGGTGCTGAATTCTGTCAAGCGTTTTGAGGTCAGTCAGTGAAAACACTTTGATTTATACACAGAAGGATTTCTCAAAAGCCTACTCTTTGGGCATGTGGAAGAGGAAGCAACTGTTAAATAACTATTTCTCTACATTGGCTGCCTATCCTCTTTAAAACAACTGGTCAGCCAAGCAACTTTATCTTGGCTGCTCCAGTTTTCCAGTGTCCAGTGTAACATCACCTTGAGTGCGCTTTTAAAAGTGAAAATTGGGAAAGAAAGGGAAAATTCTTGCTTCTCTCCTAAAATTGTTTAATTCCTTTTCTACCTCCAGTCTAGGGTAATTATATGCTACTTCCCTGAGGAAGACTGCAACTGCTGTATTTTGAAGCAGTGCTGGGCTAAAATAACTAAGGTCTGTTAACTTTAGAGTCTTAGATGAATCAGTCTGGAGGAGTTGCATTTCTAAGACTTCATTCAAGATCTTTGTTTCCAAAACCATGGGTTTCTTTTTTTTTTTTTTTTTTTTTTTCCTTTTTCAGATGTTCACTAGTAGTAGAGGCTCTTCTAAAGAAATGACATGTAGATGAGGTTAATCCTTCTTTAAGTTACTTTGGAATGAATTCAGAGAAACTTCAGTGAATCCCACTGCCCACTGCCTACTCCCCTGGATGTATATAGTGCAGCCAACTTCCAGATGCAGAGGAAGGCACCTTTCTCAGCCCATCACACTGATATAGTCACTTAAAAAAAATACTTACAAAAACCATTTTGAAAGTTCTCAGGTGCTAGTGGATAGATTAATCACATTACAGCCTTTTTCTCTCCCTCTTTGTCCCCCAAATAAGACGCCATATGTCATGTGGAAGAAGCACAGTCAGTGATTGGTCTTAAGTATAAATGGTTTGTCACGTGATTTTCTTTTTTTTTTTTTTTTTTGAAAACAGATAATATTTGGTGAAAGAGGAGATGAAAAGCAGATCAAGATCATTTCAAGATCATTTCTTGGAATTTTGAGTGCTTGGCTTCAAACTTTTACTGAATGTAAAGTTTGACTGCCATCTTCTGAGTACCACCGAGCAGTCTCTGAACCTTGTGAGAATTTAACCCACAGGGTTTGTGTGGATATACACAGACGTGTGAATCTTGACTGGTGTGAACTGACACTGGCTATGCTGAACTTGGACTTATTTACAACAGATGTGAAAGATTAAGCAGCAAATCAGTGGTAGAGCCAGAAGCAGAATCCAGGAATCCAGACTTCCTAGAATCACATTCTCACCTGTATCTCAAGGGCCTTTATCCTTCTCAGATGTCTAGTTATACTGATTAAGCTTACTGGCTTATTTATTTACTTAAGTGTCCAATACTTTGAACTTGAAGCAACCTTTATTTGTGGAGAAATTCTGACTTCACAGTAGGAAGTTAAACAAACGAGTTAGCCCTCAGTTCCAGTGGAACAACCATTCCAAGCAGAACAGCCAGAAGAGTCATTCTATAAATAACTGGAGTTTTGAGTGAGCTTTACAAACAAACATCAAAGCTTTTGTTGCGGAGGGCCCAGTGAAAGAATCTTTTGAAACTCCAAGCCATAAACAGAAGATATAACTCTACAAGTGCTCAACACATAAAATGATAGTGTATGAAGCATATGAACTGTATTCAAAGGACAGCTGAGGAAGGTACAAGCAATTAATAGGGCAGAGGGCCACTGTGTAGGAGAATATGATTAAACATGCTCTGCTGCTTGGGTGGAATCCAGATCATCACCTCAGCAGCTGCAGAGTCTGCACAATCTGTTGCTGATTAATGAAAGGAGAGGGGAGACCATTTGCAGTCATTTTAGCCTAGTTCTATATATGCATAAATCAGGTTTTTATCAGCTTTTGTAAGGATCCTGGTGCAAAATATGGAGTAAGTTTGGGAGCGCTGTGAAAACTGATGTTGAATAAACAGGCATATTGGCCTGCTGCTTTTTTAGGGCAGAGGTTGCTGTAAACACAAAGACACTGTGATGTGGCACCAAGCAACAGGCTGAGGAAAGTTTTGCAAACAACATTGGATTTTTAAAGACCCACTGACTGAAATCATTCATGAACTCTGGAAGTATTTGTATGGGTGGTAGTCAAGTCATTTAGACATCTTCAAGGTGTCTATTTTTGGCATCCAGGATTCTCATTATACTCACGAAAGAAAACCAGACCCTCCAAGGGTGACCTCCTCTGACCTGTTTTAGATGTCTACATTAGGCTCAGCTGTACCTAGAAATGCCAGGGTCTCTCTTTTGACCTTACATTAACTAGCCCAAATGTAGATAACTGCATAAAAATGTCACATTTAATCAGGCAAGTTCCCTCTGTCCCTTCTAAGACTATAAAGTATTAGTATTGGGTATTCAAATTTCAATGCTAAGCCTTGGACTTGAAATTAGAATATTTGAAATGAAAAAGGCTGGCTGAGTTTCCTTGCTTATCAGGAAGTCTAGGTGATTCCTTCTACACTGGAGTGTGATCCAGACTTCCTCAAGCTATCAGCAACCCATATGTGTGAATATGTTCACACAGCAAAGCTTTGTGCTTAGCAGCTCATCTTCAGAAGTGGTATAGTCGTGTAGTCAGAGCCAAGTAACAATATGAGCACGAAAATACTGTTTTCAAAACATGTTTGATGTCTCAACAGCCTGCCTCTCAATGCTTTGAATTTCAGAATTTCAGTGCATGAAGAGCCAGCTTGAATTTCTCTGCATTCATGATGCAAAATATGTCCTGAGCCTCTTTTTATTACTGCAAAGACCTCAGTGTGATCCAAAATTCCTCATTTTCTTCTATAGTGCCTCACTTTCCAAGGGTAGAGAGAAAGGTAGGGATTTATGTAGAATATTTATTTTTTCTATATTTTTCTATAAATGGGTACTTTTTCTATAAATGGATATAGATTTTCTATAAATTCTGGTTTTAGGCAGTATTTTTAGTTGCGTAGAACTGTGGCACTAGATAAAGGGAAGTATGCCTTGGAAATTTCAAAAAACCCTCAAAGCTTTAACAATTCTCAGAAAAAAAAAATCAGCCTCTTTTAACAGCTTAATTAAAAAAAAAGCTTTCCCCCTCCTAAATGTACTTCATATTTGCTAATATTTTTATAAAATATAAAAAACAAATATTTTTCAAAAGGATTTTGTATTTGAAATTGTAAATCTTTTCAAAACATTTTCATTTCAGATTGATACTGATCCAAAATGCAACCACAGAAGTTCATGTGTATCTTTTGTTCAGAAGGTGTTTTTGTAATATTACAGCAGCCCATATGGCCTCACCTGTGACTGTCAGACTTAATGCAACCTGCATAACTGTGATCTGTGTATCCTCACATAGCTGTACCTGAATCTGATCTGTTTTGACCTAGCACAAGCTGTCAGATGGCTCTGCATGAAGAGCTTGCATTACTGAAGCACCTTGTGTAAGGACCACCTGACCATATTACTACAGACCAGAAGTCCATTTCCACTAAAAGCTATGTGGGCATTTCCCAAAGTGTGTGTCTGAGCAAAGCAAAATGTATCTGCTAACATTGTTTTTTAAGCCACTTTCCTATTCCTTAGAAAGGCAAGTGCAAAGTCCTGCTTCCAGGAAGGAATAATCACATGCAGTGATAGAGGCTGACAATCTGCCATCAAGAAAGCAGCTTTGCAGAGCAGGATCTGGGGGTCTGGGTAGACACAAGATGAACAAGAGCTGGCAGTGAACCTTGGCAAAAAAAGGTAGCTAGTGCAGACTAGGAAGCATGTCAAGAGAGGTGATTCTTCAATACAAGACATGCACAGATTTAAGGGAACAAATCTGGTGGAAGTCACCAAACTGGTCAAGGAATATGGTGAACATTATGTACAAGGAAAACTTGAGAGAATTCGCTTGGGCAGGTTCCATCATTAAGAAAGCAAGCTGAGGAGAGATCATACTGTTGTCTTCAACAATCTAATAGAAGGATATAGAAAAGAGGGAGGCAAATTCTTCTTACTGTTGCACAATGATATGACAAGAGGCAACAGACACTAGACTGTTCTGGAAAATTCTGTTTACATGTTAGGAAAAGAACAGGGAAAAAAATCACAATAAAGATGGTCAAACATTATAACAGATTTCTCGGAGACACTGTGAAAACTCCATTCTTAGAGATATTCAGAATGTGGTTGGACAAATCCCTGAGTAATCTTATCTAATTGCCCATGGATCTGAGGTTGAACCAGAGTATACACTTGCTTTGCATTATATTTTCCATATGGTATGAACTTATCCAGACCTGCATCTTCCAAGATGAGCTCGTTCTGCTATGTAGGCAGATACATACTCTTAAATAAAAGTGTGAGAAAGAGAAAGCAACAGAGAAATATGAGGAAAAAAAAACTCTTTTACCTTCTGTTTTTGCTTTTTTTTTTCTTTTTCTTCTTTATTTTGAGCTCAAAAATCATATATTTCTTGGTGAAGATATAAAATAATTGCATGACTGTTATGCATGCAATGAATGCAATATACAGCATTCTTCTTGGTAATCCCTCCAGTAATAATAATATTGGTTAAAATTAAAATTAATATTAAAGAAGATGAAAATATTTCCATGTGAATAGTTCCATTTTTTTGTAGATAATATTCTCTTCTCTCTCCATATTCATGTAAAAACAGATTTTGTTTAAAATGGACAGGTTTAATTGATTTTAAGACCACAGTAGAAAAAAAAATAGTGTTTCTTAAAACCAAATTCATATAACCTTTACATTTAGAGATCCTAATATAATGATATATGAATTTGTTGACAAAGAAGACTTCAGACTCAGTTTTCAAGCATCTAATTTTTGAGTGTCTTGCCGTCTAGGCCTAAAATAGTAATCCACAGACCTTCTAACATGTTTACAGGTAGTTTTCCAAACTGGTAACTTAGAATAATTTATAAAAAAAAACCCAAATACTTAAACAGAATCTGCCTAAACTAGCAGAGAAAAAAAAAAAGAAAAAAAAAAAAGGTCTTTTTATGACAAGTATGAACTATTGTTTTTTGATAGATTCATGCCTAATTGGCCTATAAAGGCAAGGACAAGTCTGAAAAGACTTTTAAGGATTAATAACTGTTCTTTTCAGATATTGGATTGTTTTGCATTTTACCACTGGGGGAAAAAAAAAAAAAAAAGAGAGATTTAACTTCTGCAAATTCGAGGTGGGCACACATAGAGTCTGTGAATCCCTATAGATATAGACTGCAGTCATTAGAATCTAATAATTCATTAGTAAGGAGTAGAAAAAAAAATCTCTTTCTTTTCCCTACAAAGTCTTACCAGCTCCAAGTATTGGCAGGTAGATCTCAAAAAACAGCTGGCTACACAATCATAAGATTAAGTATAACTTACTTGGAAAAAAAGGTAAATTATATCTCTTGTAATTTCTGAGCCTGCAGGGTTCACTTGGGTCACATTTTGAAGACTTCCAATCTTTACAAAAGTGACCTGCAAAATTTCGCTTTCTTAAATAAAAAGAAACCTCAGACGTGTTTAAATTCATAATTCTGCTACCTGAATATGGAATATACAATATTTTCTTTTTTTTCTGAGCATCTTCACATGTGTCTGCATGATGGTTCAGATCCTCAGAATATATGAACCATTTTAGATTTAACTGCAGTATTTAATTTAGCTACATCTCGTTATATCTGATCTAAAAACATTTTTCTTTTGCTTAATCCTTCCTCACTGATCATCTGATTGACCATTCCTAGTCTCATTATGCTCCTTTAACTGTTCTTATTCTTTCTGCACAGGAAAAAATATTAATCAATCATGTAATATTCCAAATGCATGGACAGTTTTTGAACATCTGTGACATGAAAGCCAACCTATCGGTGCAAAACATGCTTTCTTTCTCTAGCTCTCTTTCTGATTTCTTGTTTCCACAGTGCTGGATACATTCAGCTTTCAGAGTATTTTCCCTGAATATGGTCTTCATTCTTCATGAAATTACCAATCATTGCTCTCTGCAAGCACGTACTCCCACATTGGTCTGGAACTTATAGAGGGTTATTGTATTACATGGTTATTTGTGACCTGTAAAATTGATACCAAGTTTGTTATAGTGCAGCTGACTTGGTTTCAGATTTCAGACGTTATTAATCATAATAGAAAAGAGTGTAACAGCAGGAGCACGGCTGACAGAGGAGACTTCAGACAGAGATTTGTCCTATTTATTGCTTGAAAAATAGTTAAGTTATCCATGTTTTTATCTGTGAGATCTCTAGTTCTTTGCATTTGCTTTTAAGCCTTCTAAGTAAAGCAAAACAATGCCCTTGGAAGTTTAACATTGCTTTTGTCTGGGGAGAAAAAGAAGTAAATAGAGCTCAAAATAGATACACAAGTGAAAATCCCAGTTTAAGACTTCCTCTATACTTGCATTAATTGCTAAGGTAGTTTCACAAAATGGAGTTTTATGAAATACTAATGGATAAACTGATTAAAAATACCATAGGGTAAACTGGAACTATTCCCTTGACATGAACAAACCTATGTAAATTAAAACAGGATCTAGGTGAAATGTGTTGCATAGAGATGGTTGACTGCTGTATCCCTGAAAGTGATTAGTGTAAACCTAACACTTGAGTGGGAAAAGCCCCAGATGAACAAGGACTGGGATGCATGACTAGTTCATTTTTCAAAAGAGTTACGGGAACAGTTATAAGAAACCAAATGAAAAAGGATCCTATAACATGAAACACTTTATCCAACAAGGAAAACATACATTCTTATCACCCCTGGATAAATTAATCAGGGGAAAAGTGTACTAAGGAACTGTTGCTGCCATAAATGCCCCATTATTGTCATGTTGTGGGACTGCAGCTATGTTATCGCTGCTGGGTATCCAGGGGTATACAGGAGTAACTACAGAGCTCCCTGTTGCCTAAGCTCTACAATCTATCTACTAACACACACACACACACAAAAAGGCAAAATTTATGGAGTGAATCACTACAAGTTATTTGCCCTATTCTCTTGAAGAGCTCAAAGGCAATGCGTCGACACTACAAACCCAGGCATGAAGGAGAACAAAGCACAACCAACTCCTGTAAACTGCAGAAGCTCTTGCAAACTGCCAATTTATTTTAGGAGTGTGCAGGGATATTCCATACTGATAGGAAATAATTTTGCATAAAGCTTAAAACTCCTGTACATACAGTAATTCTAAATCCTCAGAGTACTTCTCAGCTTTGAGCAGTGCTGCTTAGGAAATGAAGTAATTGTATATGCAAGAGGAAATCAGAAATAAAACCCAACTATACTGAAAAATGAAATACCAAATGGAGAGATAAATAATATGCTGCTTCAAAGTAGGTCTTGCCAGAGAAATCCTATAATCACTGTAAGAAAAAGGGATTATGTAAATATATTTAGTGATTAACAAAATTACATATTCATAATTATTTAATTTCATTATTCACTGAAAGCTACGGAAATAAATATCTACTCTACCTGCATTTTCCCCATCTACCTCTGTCATTTTTGACAATTGTTATCTACAAGATAGACAATGCATGACCCAGACGATAAACTAGATTCTGTTTAACAAATATATATCTTGTAATACCATGAATGATTGGTAGAAGCAAGGGCAGATGGTCATTTAAGTGTATGAATAAGAATCAAGATACCTTGGCACTGCTCTTACTTTGTTACTCATTGAAGGTCAAATATTTTCATGTCTTATTTTGGGGATATGCACAATGTCCTAGCTGCCAAGACATAGGTTGCCTTGGTTAAAATGCACTGCTTCACATGTGGGAGCATGACGGGAGCAGATGGAGAAGAAGAGGAAAGGAGACACAGGAATAACAAAAGATGTCACATGTGGCCAGGTAGTCAAGACCAGAAAATAGAACCCAGCACCTCTGTACCCTCACTCCCTTCCAAGAAGAGGGAGGGGAGCTGGAGATGGAAAAGCAATTTGTCATTCTCCAGTGGAACTATGAGAAGAGAAATCCAAAAGGAGTGTTAGGTGGGCCTTGGATTTCATGAATCATTGTGGTTAATATTTCTGTTAAAAAGGACTTCTTAAGGTTCTCCATGCTTCTCTTGTATTTTTTAAGATACCAAGTAATAAGAATATTTTCACAGCAGCTGGAGGCATCCTGAGTAGCTACCAGGGTGAGGCAAGGAGCAGCGCAAGTCAAGGCACTAGCTGGCAAGAATAGATGATCTTTAGAGGTCCATTCCAGCCTCAACTATTCTGTGATTTAGTGATATATTCTGTGTTTCCGTATAAGTATGTTAACCAATAAAACTCAGTAATGATTGTGGACCACTAACTAGTGAAACTTAGAAAGATAGTTATCTAGATATAGTTTTTATTTATGGTTCTTTCAATTTAACAGATCTTGGCTTTTTGACTCATGATTTCTCACAGGTGAGTTGTTAGTTTTTCTTTTGCAGAATGAAACTTTGAAAATAAAATTCTTCATCTGTGAGTGATTTTAATGTTTAAAGTAAGAAAAGAAAAAGGAGAGAAAAGAATCATCCAGAAACAGGATAAAAACTCTAAAAACACAGCTCAAGAGGTCTGAAAGAAATCTATCAGGAACACTTTGGAATAGTTCCATTTCAGTTGAATTTAGAGTTGACAAACTGTTCTATCAGCCAGCCATACTGTGTTCACTCCAAATTTATTCATCAGAAAGAAAGAAGCTACCTAGAGGTGGTGTCAAGGTTGAATTGTTGTCTTAAGAAATAAAGGTCATTCTCCATGGACTATCTTGAAACTAGAATCTAAGTGTTGAAGTCTAAATACCCTAGCACTCATTATTTTGTAACCAGTAACTAAATATTCATTATATCTCAGATACACAGATCTAATACAACACTAATATTGATGACAAGACTTAAGGTGAAAGTTGGAACAAAAATGAAATAAGCGAAAAAAGATCAAGTTTTCACCACCAACATCACTGGGAATACCACTATAGTCAGCACAATCCGCTTCTGCAACTCTCATGCAGTTTTGTTTTCCTATATCTGAATTACCTTAGAAGATATTCTCTGCAAGATGCATGCACCTTGAAAAATATCCAACCTCAGTTCTCCCGAAAAGATTATTCCCTAAATTGTTATTTCATCAGAGCACCACTGCTTGGCTCCCTTAACTGGCACATCGTGCTGTCATTTGCCTGCCTTTACTTCCAAGCCCTTAAAAAGTCTTGGTCCCCAACCTGCTCACTAGCCCTGATTCACAACTGCGGGAAAAACAGCTGTGGATACCATACTTCTAAGGAAACACTTTCTGCTTTGTCCGCTAAGGCTTGGGAGAAGCTAATCTAAAGGTTACATATACCCATACCTATACATCAGACTCCTTCTTCCTCTTTAAAAGTCTAAAAGATCTTATAAAACTATAAGATCTAAGACCACAAAATTTCTCAGCTGTTATGCCACAACATGCTTGCTGTGCACTTAACTGTGTCCTGGTCACGGCTATATGTATGAGTCGAGCATATCCTGCTGTGCTGTTTATGGGCACTTGTCCCATATCTTATACATATATTACAAGCACTTGGGGACCACAACTGTCGTCTTTTCTTTTTTTTTCTCATTTTCATATCGCCTCAGAAAAAGTAGTGGAAACACATGCAATAAGCACAGAATTCTGAGACACATTTCCTTCCAATAAAAGTATAAAGTTCCTGATTCTGCAGAGTCATGTGTCTTATGTTAATAAAGCATTGGACCATAACAATCTGTGAAAAGTTGGCATTTTGAGCAGGCCACCATCTGGTCTTTAATTTTTATATATGATCTGTATGACGCCTGATGTTAATATCACACCTATATTTCCATTCCTAAAGCTCATTACCAGAAGCTAATAAATGTAATCCTCAAGAACAAAATAATTTGTTCTCAAACAGCTGTTGATGGCTTTCAAAACCCTGAATGTAAACAGTTGTGTTACTTTTGAGGTTCTAGAATTTGTGTTTTATTATTACAGAATTCAGCAGAAGAAGGTAGAGACTTGAAATTCGGACAGAGAAACATGTTTTGCAACCATGGCTTCACATGATCCCAAGAAAATCTATTTTAATTTGACTGCTTTCTAGAGGTTTGAAAGGTCTTTTCCACATGCAATGTTCTTCATATTTGACTCATATAGGAGCTTTATATTCTGCTGGCACATGCACGTATGGAAGTTGTTTTGAAATTTCCAATAAATTGTTGGTCCTTATGCAGTACTAGAGCTTTGTAAAAAGAAAGATAGAAAGAAAAAAGGAAGATTTGTTTTTTTACTGTACAGATCCTTGAGAGATGGGAATCTGAAATACTTACATACTATACAAGTTTAAAGAGCTATTTATATACAAAACTAGAATATGCTTTCCATGTTGCATATAAAACAGATACCTGGGATGTATAAAATGGAAAAAAATGCAATATTACAATCAGAATTCACATAAGCGCAAAAGAATATTTCTCTCATAAAAAAGAAGTTTTTCCTTTAAATAGTTTCTGTTTTCTGAAAGGCAGACTATTAATTACATTTATCATTAAATAAGATTCATAGCTTTTTAATTACTTTGTATTTTATCATAGGTCATAGATTTTTCTTCTTTTAATATGTAATCAAGTAAAATTGTATAATTTATATATCACAATTTTTTAACACCAGGGTAAGGATCAGTAAGACAATTTAATCAGAGCTTCAAACAAACTATGCCACACAATTTTATCCAGTTATTTCTTTAACAGATGTTATTACCTTTTTCATTAAAGTTTTTCTGAAGAAATAACATGTAGAATATACTGAATTATTTAGTTAGATCTTCTGACCATCAACTCTACATTAGAACACTTAATATAGGTCTGCACATGAGAGGAGTAGTTGGAATTGGAGTTGGAGTTGGAGATCTCATCAATACTAACCCTAGGATATCCAGAACTTATCAGCAAGTCTGGCAGATAAAACACAAGCTCTATGGCAGATCCATTAGCCTTCAGTAGCATCAGTAGCCAGGCAAAAACATATCAAATGGCTCTACACACCTCCATGAAGATGACTGAGTCAAGCCAAAATCAACTCTGACTGTTGCATGAGTTGAGACATACAATTCATATGAAGACAATCAGGTCACCTGTTTTCATCTTAAGTTTAATTCTCCACTAATTTCCATTACTCTTTATATTGTTTTAGAAATTTCCCCATTCAAATTTCTAGTCAACTAGGATCAGACTATCTCTTAGACTGTAATTTCATTATCCTTCCTATTCAGCTGCCCTATGCCTTCCAACTATTTGTTGGAATCCACACCTAATAAGTGGTGCTGATGGATAAATATAATAAATTAATTAATTAATATTATATATAATATATATATAATAATATATATTATATATAATATATATAATTAATTAATAAATAATTATAACTCTTTTTTATCTATTCAAACAAAAATACCAAAAAAAAAAAAAAAAAAAAAAAAAGAAACCAAATTCTGTCCTCAAATGGCCAACCTTAATTATCATTAGAACATTAAAAAGAATCAAGATGTCTCACTTTTTTAACAAGGAAATTTTGGGAGTAGGAATAGTGGAAATCTTTTTTTCAATCCCATTTTTACATTTCACTGTCTCCCGATCCCTTCCTTCCATATCTGTGTGTATGCTGTTCCTAATTAAAAGTTTGAAAGTGGAATACTCAAATTTTCACTTTTTATTTTACTTTTTATATTTTCTTTTTATGTCCCTTCTCATCTCAGAACACATCCTTAGCATTTATGAAAGACCCAGTTAACCAAACACATTTTGCTTAAATACTTTTCAACACACTTGCAAATCTCTAACCTAGAAATTTATCACCATTTTCACTATATCAGTATTTACAAGTAACTAGAAGATGTGTGTGTCTGTCTAATAAATCTAAAAGGAATATAAGTTCCAAATTTTAATCAGTGAGAATGTCGTGAGATTGGATGCTTAAATAACTTTAAAGTAAGTGCTAAAGATAAAGCCTATTATTGAATTTGTGCCTAAGGTTAGAGTACATCAATGCTATGCAAGCTTCCAACAGTGCGCAACAAGCATCACCAGGTGAGGGGATTAAAGGAAACGAGAATCTCCTCTTGGCCATGGCCTTTGGATGAGCAGAATGCTAACTGCGCAGCAAGTCTCTGTTAAGAGAGTTTGCAAGAGTTTTAAAAATACACCAAATACAGTCACCTCGAAATTATTTTATGACTCTTTTGAAATCCTAACACCAAATTCCAAAGAGTGGAAAACCACAAATTAACAAAAGTCTAGCAATATGCTTCATTTGTTGAGTGCAAATTTTGAAAATATTGAGAGAACTCCATAGAGATAAGAGATTATCATTTCTACAGTCTAGATTTCCACAAGAAGTTAAAAACAATTCACAGAATAAAGACTACTGGCCATGGCACATGCCCAGGATGAAGAAAGAGCTCTGTTTTTAAAAATATTTCAATATAAAGTGGTGTAAGTAGTGGAATCCAGTATATCATCTTAATGCCTGTGCACCCTTGGCCATCCAACTATAAAACTATTCTCAGTTTCAGTTCTGAAAGCAAAAATGTGTATCTATCTTAGACAGAGACATTTGAAAACACACACAAACATAGACAGTTGAAACAGCATCAGTGATGTCCTCAATTCAGAGCTGAAACGAAGATGGTTTTAGCAAATCTAGCATACACCGTGAGACATAGTTTATTTAATAGAGCAGGATTTTGATAAGGATATGAGGATAAAAACCTTTTTTTTCCTCTGAGAATGAAACTTTAATACACAAAAGAGTTGCATATTTATTTTTACATTTTAATATTGCATTAAATAGGTTTGCCCTCACTGCATTAACACCCTGAAGTATCAATAGCTTATAGAGTCCTAAGTTGTGTTATAATAAAAAACGGACTCACTGAGATGTAATAATGCTCAGGCTAGATTTCAGAGGGAGAACAACAACTCTGTGCCGCAGGCACTTTTCATATTCTCACTGCCTTAACAAGGGCTGGGTTTATTTGATGGCTAACATGACAGGCAGTTTTTGATTCTTTTGTAAAAAAATAATACGGTAAATAAATCTTGCCATCCAGCAAATAGGTGTAAAAAATGCCTTATAAGCATCATCTGAATCCTAGGGAAATTTCCTGTTTCTTGACATTACAGATAAAAATACAACTGTAATGAGATTGTCCTTGAGGATACATATAAAGCTGACAACTTTTGAAATGAAGTGTGAAATATTTTAAGAAAACAGATGTGTCCCTTTCTGATGTACTGAGTGATACTGGGAATATCAAGAGACTGTAGATTAATAATTAGCTTACTCTAGATTTATGATATTTTTATATATACATAAACAAGTGAACTGGATAGCAAAATACACATGCTGAGCAATAATCTGCCTCCAGTCTGCTGATTTGTCTTCACTTTTTAGGGAAGAAAGAAATGTACAGAAATCTTTGATTCAGTGATGCAAATACATCTCTCTCCAGGGTGCCTGTGTTATCTTCCAGGACGTTCACTTGGAAGCATTAAGGAGAAATGCTGTGACCGGGTTCCTACTTCCAAACCATTCCTTCTCCTGCCTTTGTTTTGTCCTTCCTGCTTTCTCACCCACTCAGATTTCCACCCAGATACTTCACAAGCTCCTCTTGCTTCCTTTTCTCACTACAAGGTAGATGTTCTAAACCTGTTCACTAGCATGTATAATTCATCCATCCCTCTTTACTGGAAGTACCTCCTCACTTCAGTCACACTGTAGTAGGTAGAGAAATTGCAGACACTAACAAATATTGTTCAGTTCATCCTTATTGCCTTTTTATCTGCCCAGATTTGATTTAGGGTGAGCAAAGAAGCAGAAACATTAGATTATGTCTAGAACTGCAAGACTCTGCCCCTCAGACAGAGAAGGTGTAATTGACTTGGAGGGTTGTCTAAATCCATGGCTTCATTTAAAGCACTTCAGGGTTTCTTTGATCTGTATCAGAGGCAATTCAAATCAAATTCCTTTGCCAGGAATTGTAAGGAGAGGGAGCACAGCTGAATGCTAGTCTTAGTTTTTCTCTCGATATTCCCTAGGTTTAGTCATGCCCACAACTAATCCCTACTAATCCAGCCTTCTCTGAACATCCTTTTTAGCCCCAAAACACAAAGCAGTGATTCCTCAGGTCTCAAATCATTTCCCACAAACCATCCTTCTTCCTCTCCTTCCCCTTCTCTAAGAAAAGATCATATCTGGTTTATTTATTTTAGAATTTGGACATTATTAATCAGTTATAAAACAGATAAAGAACAAAATCCTATTAAAATTCCCTCTGCTTCATATCCAAAGCTGTTTTTAGAGACACAGTTTCAACCTGAAGTAAAATGATCTTTTGTTTTTGTTGTTTTTCCTGGATTCCATAGAGAAATTTTGGAATCTCTTCCTCAGGGCAGCAAAGCAAGCTGGCCTTCTTTGAAGGCCTTAGAGCCAGATTCATCTTCCCAGACTACTTATCTTAATTATCTTCAAGTAAAGAATTGAATTAAAGTAGCTGCTGTGCTGGGTGTCCCTAATGTGTTCTCCATCTGATTTGGAAGTAGATGTCATCATTAGGAGACTTAAGAAGACTAAATTCTTTGCAAAAATATAAAAATAACATAAAGTAGTTTCAGAAATGCAGATGTTTAAGAATGGAATTAGAGCTTGATATGGTTCTTAAAAAAAAGAAAAAGGCATAGATGAACATAAAAACTTTACACAAGAAATTAAACGTAGTCTGCAGGATTTTGAGTTCTTTTTTGCTCAGGCACAGATTTATGAGTTTCCTACTGTTGCATGTGCCTGCCGGGCACAGGACTTCCTTGATCTGCATCATACCACTGATCCCTTCCCCACTCCAGGACCTATGAGATGGAACTGTTTGACTGAGCTATGGTGTGTCAGCCAGTGCCTGCCCCCTTCTTCTGGTAAAGTTAGTACCATCCTGCAATCCCATAGACAGAATCTCAGTTACTGGGTCAGAAACCATTGAGTCCTGATTTTTTCCTGGAGTTATGCTAGAGGTGACCGAGTAAGAGCAAAGGTTCATTCTAGCCTAATGTTCTGTTGAAAATGCTGGAAGGAGATGGATGCCTAGTGATAGTTTAAAGAGAGGACAAGCACTTCCCTGATATTTCCCTGGAAACATTCTCTCGCACTCTAGAAACTCGGGAACTTTTTTAAGACAGAGGAGATGTCTGTTTTTCTTGTCCGTCACTTCATTGTCTAATCCTTGTTTTGAACTCATTTCTTCTTGCAGCATCCATGACACTTGTGAGAAAGTGCCATAATTTAGCTACACATTCTGAGAAGGGTCTTTCTGATGGTTTTGTCTGGAGGCTTCCTCTGATGTTCTCTAATTCTCCTGTTGGAACAGAAAATGATCACACACTCCCTGTTTATTATCTTCATACCACTCATGTTCTTATAGATCTATCACAAATCCCCTTTCAGACATCTTTTTACTAGGTGGATGAGTACCAGCCTACATCTCATTTTGAGCCCATATGCGTATCTCATCTTTGCATACAAACTTTAACTCTCCTAGTACATTGTACTAGGTGTAGGATGTTGTAGCAGCTCTCACTGCCTTATGAAGAGTTGGAGACTGGCGGCTGGATGTGTCAAAGCAAAGTCTGTCAGCACCAGCAGCAAGGTTCAGCTTTCAAGCATTTGTGTTGTCTTGTGTATTGAGTTCGACAGGAGCATTAAGGGTTGATAAATACCTCTTTATACCAGGTCAAGTCATTTCCTACAGAGAATCCAGAAGCAACTGTGAGGATAGAGCTAACCGCAGGTGTCTGCTTTAAACCACTGACAAGCTTTCAAGGCCAGCTCTGTAAATGGACTTATGATTGAGGCAGTGTTTTTCCCTGAAGGCTCACTGATTCCGTTTCATCAAGCCTCTGCAGACCCAAAGGCCTTGCATCACAGAGATCATGCTGTTTGAACACTGGGTCTTTGCCTGATGCCAGCGCTGAAGAGCTGCAGGCAGGCTGTTTGCAAAAATCATGCATGCTGAACGTTGCGCTCACACTCTGCAAGGTGGGTATTGAGGCATTCTACATCCTCCCTTGCAACTCTGCAACATTCAGCAGGTCAAGCCCCACAAAAGTCCTCAACGTCAAGTTTGATGCTGACATTATCTCATTAAATAATGCTCCTTGACTTGTTCGTTGCCCTGGGTTCAAAAATAATAGAGCTGCATTTGATCAGGGTAAAACCAATACACAAAGATTAGCCGCAGCATCTTGCTTTATCCTTCCCGCTTTCTGCAAAAGTTCCTTCCATAGAGCGATGCCTCTTTCAGCGTGGGCATGCCCTCTCTTGCATTAGCCTGAGAGGGTTAACCAAAATTTATTGAAGGTGTCTAATAGACATCTAAAATCAGAATTCATGTTTATTCAGAGCTTCTTCAAATGTGAATCATTTATGTAAAGCCCTGAAGCCCTGGGCCTCAATTCAGATTACTTACAATTACCTGAAATTATTTGAACAGAGTAAAGCTCCCTATTTTCAAGCTTTTTAAGATCAAAGAGTCAGTCTTCACCCTTTAAGGCTTGTCAGTTTAAGACCTTGCAGTAACAATTAAAGGGCACCTTTTTCCTAACGCTTTTATTATAGGCCAGACTAAATAACTAGGCTTCAGTAGAAATAGGTGTGGAAAGATATTTGCTTTTTATTATATTTGATATCTTTACATTCCAAGAATATGAGCTAAGATTCCCCAACAGCAACTCTTTCTCTCTCCAAAAAATGTTTTTTTCCAATCTGACACTTTCCTCCACAGCCTTGAAAAATCTGCATCCTTGGGGTCATTCCAATTGCAGAGGTCAAAAAATGGAGGCATTATAAATTCGGAAGAGGATTTCAAATTTTTTAACAGGTGGTTTTGTTTTCTGCCGTGACAAAGCAGAGATTTCTCTTGTTCTCTTAGAGTGGCACACAAATCTCATTTTGATGAATAGTAATGCCTTGTAATGTTGGTCCTCTCAACTCTTTCCCTCCTGTTCTTCCTTCTTCCTAAAAAATTGATTATTTATTTGAAGTCTCATTTTTCTCCTGGAAAAAAAAAATCTCAACTGAAAGTCACGAGTTCTGCACAGCAGAGTTTGGGTTTGCATTTACTGTTCTCTTATCAAAATAGAGACAGGCACCTATTGCCTGTTCTGACAAGAAAGGGACAGGAGCACAGTGTGAGCCCTAGTGTCAGACTTCATAAAATCCATTCACTGTTGGAGCTTGGAGTCTTGACAGTAGCTGCTGGGGCCCTCTGAATTGCCGTTTGCGTGATCAGATGGATTTAGCACTGCAGAGCAGGTTGCGTGATCAGATGGACTTGGCGCTGCAGAGCAGGTCAGGAGATCCAGGTTGCAGAAACATCTGAGCTGGAGATGGCCGCTTCAGGCAGGGACCAAAATTATAATCCAAGAATCATAGTGATAAAAAGAAAGGTTTTGCATTTTGTCACTGTGATTCTTTTTATAGATAAAACACTAGCTTTGAACTGGATGACATACAAGGACAAAATGACAAGGACAAAAAAACCAACAATAATAATATTAATCTATGCTCAAGTGAGATCAATGGGAAGGAAAAGCAACCTTCTATCACCTTCTGATCTGGGTTATGTGCTGCTTTAAAATAAGACAAGGAATATAATACATATATCAGGGAGTGAAAATGTTAGCCTAAAAATCATCAGCATCCCCATGATGCAAATGCTGTAAAACAGCTAAAATGCAGATTACCTTCTAGCCCAGTCTGTCTTGTACTTCATTTATTACGCCAGGCATATTTATATGATCTCAGACTGCTTAGATAGATTTTGTTTCCAGGAGGAAAAAATATACTCTATTAGCTAACGGTAGTAATGAATACATATTCCTTTGCTCCAGTATGGTTCCATTTGCATTCAAGGAGAGTTAATTAAGGCTGGATGATCTCTCAGCTTTTATTTTTCCTATTTGTGTATGCTCGTTACAATACCACCATTAGTCAAGTGTCATACAGTATATTAACTTCAAAATACAAATAAATCAATGGAGAGTATTTTGCCCACATTTAAAGACATGGGGCAATTCTGTAAGACTCTTTTCAGCACTACTAGAAACTATGCACCTGAGTCTCTATAAAAAAGGTACTGATCAAGACTGAAAGGTGCTGCTGTTGATTTTTTCTGTCAAAACTCTCTCATTGCCAGTATTGACAGCAAGGTCTCCTGACTGCTCTCAGGACTTCATCCTCATCCCTAGTTCCTGCAGACCCATCTTCTTTCCAGTGCTCAGTACAACCTCTTTTCTCTGCTTCATCTGTGGTGTTACCAGGCTCTGTTCTTCACCTGTACCCACTCATACATGTCCTTTGTATGGCTATTTGACCTCCCTTCCTCAATCCCTCCTTGGATTTGCCTTATACTAATTGGAAGATTATGAATTTGTGCCTAAATCACCCTTGCTTGCACAGCAAGATAAAAATTGTTAATATGAGAGACTTACTGTCTAAAACCACTCATTAGTTTCAGATGGGACAGCACTGACCCCAAAACAACATATGAGAATAGATCTGGTAGGCTACTGCCTGACAGCCCAAGAGCCAGAAATTATCCACCACAGGAGCTAAGCTCTCCACTCCAGGGTCAGCGGCAGGGCTGTGTACTTGGGCAAGAGGCAGGTTTAAATCCTCTCCCTGCTCTGGCCCAATAGGTTCCCAGTCAATGTGTTTTGCAGTGCAGAAACAATTGTGGCATTTCTCAGCAGCAATATTTTACTGGAGAACTGTTATCTTTTTCATGGGTATGCACAAATTGAGGCTCATAACAGCCAGGAAACTCAATCTTTATTTAGGCAACTAAAGCAGTGGCCTGATTTTCTACAATTGCAACTCCCCTGAAGAGAACAGGAGCTCTGGGCACTCAGCAGGGCTGAAAAACTACTCATTAGCTTGTAAATCTATAGCCATTTCACAGCTGTATCTCTGCTGCACACCATGCCTCTCAGTTTTCCTCAGCAGCAGAGAAAAACTTTGCACACAAAACGGCAGAGGGCTGCTCCGTGCAATGACCTCCAGCCTCCTGCGTCTGGAAACGCAGCCCGTATCACTTGGTCTGGGTCACCTGAAGGCTCCCTGCTGCCTCTCTCCTGTCTCCATGTCCTGGACTTCAACTATCCAACTGTTAATCCTTCGCTAATAATATTGTTGCATGTAAGACAAAAAAGGGGGGAAAAAAAAGGCCATTCCCTTCATTTACATATAGAGAATGGAGTAAAACATAATTAAACCACATACTACAGATGCACTCTAATAAAAAAGAGAAATAGTGAAAACAATTATAGGCTGGCATACTTACTGCTTCACATTTAAATAATAATGTGAACTATTAACTAAACTAGGGCATAATCAAATGAGGTTCATTAACTTATCTTACTGTAGAAATAGTACTACAATTCAAAACAATTAGGTACATACTACTAGGAAACTGCTTTTCCTGCACCATGCTGGGCCCACCGCTACTTACTTTACCTCCCACTTACTTCCCAGAGCACATTCATTCCCTTTTGGGAGGCACCCAGTACCTCTCGGTATCCGGCCTCTAGGAAAGAAAGTGAAAGGCACAGAGTATTCAGATCCACTCCCACGCTGTTGATGACAGTGAAATGGCAAAAATGCTACCACTGCACTTCACTGAGCGTGTCCATCTGTGACTGCATCACCTGGTGCTGTTTAGGGAGAGGAGTGTGTGGTGGAAGTGCATATGGCATTAGCCATACACACAGAGCAACGCTGTCCCTTGTAGACTGAGGATGCCTTCAAGCGAGGGGTATCCAGTCCCTGCAGGAGCTTAAAGATCTCAGGAGGAACCACATGTAGGCCATTTAAAACCATGCTTGAAGACAGGAATAAGCCAAGTAATTTTCTTAGGCCATTCATGCTACTTCTTAACATGTGCTCCAGCCCACAGCAGATCCCCCTGTAGAGACCTCCTGAATTTCAAACACCTTCTTTTCCACAAAATGAAGAGTCATGGAACAGAAACCTGGGAAGAGTGTCTACAAAACCTCTCTGCATTAAAAATTAGCCTCTTCTCTACACATGTGGTCTCCCTTGCTATGTCTATAGCAGTAAACCAGAGACAGGGTACATCCTCTGACCTTGAGGCCTTGGCAGAGCACAGCTTGTATCCATCCACCTAAACTACTCCCTCTTTCAAAGACGGGTGGTTTTGTGAAGAATGGTTAGGGGGTGCACTCTCTGCCCTGTCCAAGTATTATCTGGGGCAGTGGTAGGGGACACTATAAAAAATGTTTAGGGAAATTCAAACAGTTAAACAATATGGAAAAATCACATGCCAGTGTTTGTGCCTCATCCCTGTTTATTGTCATGGCTTTCCTAGGAGCTAGCCAAGTCAGGATTTTAATGAAAGGGATTTGGCTTAAGTTAGCAGAGGATGCTGATAGACTGGAGTAAGCATCTGGAGGATAGATTTTGAAAAACATCTGAAGAGTTTCCTTAATCTTTCTTGAAATGCTCATTTCTATCTGCCTGCTTCCAAATCTCCCATTTCCTTAGTCTTCATATGAGTCTGACAAATTCTCTTTTCCCTACTCTGTCTGCATTTACCAAGAAGATTCAGTGCTGTACGGACAGAGATGCTGAAGGTCTTCCTGAGACCTCCAGATGGAAAGCGGTTAAAAATCTATTCAAAAGGACATCAATCTTTTTGGACCACATTTTAATCACAATTTCTATGAGTGAAAATAACAGCATATGGTGCAAGAAAGTAAAACACACAGCTGCTGAGGGAAAAAAATACTCTCTCAGTGCAAGCTAGAGTCCATAAATTATTACCTATTAAATTAATTTAAAATGTAGTCTTCAAGTCACAGTCCTTATTTATCCCTAAAATGTTTTCAGTGATTTCTCCAGGCTATATGAAGAGATCATGAGTTACAGCTGCCAGTGCCTTCAAGCAAAGAGACTTGGAAAGAGAATCTCTGTAGCATCTTTAAAGCAGGTGTCACAAAGAAATATCTGCCGAGGATGAGAATGGATTTAAACCTGGGAACAGGGAACTTAGCCAAGCAGAAAGTGTGTTATCAAGAGCTCAAATGAACTTCCCGCAATCAAATCTAAGTAAAGATATGTTCGTTAAAGATGTCGGTTGCACAGTGGGTCATACAATTGCAAGCACTGACAGAATTTGTGCTTAAATTAAATCCCTCTGTGTGTTTGCAATTAGCAATCAGAAAATGAAGTTTAATTGTCTGAATACATTAATTCCATTTTTTTCACTTGGATGCATATACCAGGGAGCTAATAAGCTAGTATCCTAACTTCATGGAAAATTCCAGAAATCTTCTATTCTGCTTTCTCCCAGACTGGAGAGAATTTCATAATGTCTTGGGAAATGAGATTTCAGGGAAGAACTGTTATTTTTGACTTTTAGATTTACTGAAATGCATTATTTATATAAAATCAACATTTTTGATGCATTTTTCTGGGTTTTCCAAATTAAATGTTGAGTGATAAAGACAATAAGATCAAAAAAGTCCTTTAAAAATTAAAAAGCCATTAAAAACACATTTAAACTCTATTCCAAAACAAAAAGTTATCCCCAAACCATTGAAGTGACATAGAATTTTCCAACATAAAAATGTTCCTTTTGGAAGATCTGTGGCTAGAAAATATCCAAGACTCTTCTCCAAGGTGTCTGAGAACACAGGGGCCTTGCTAATTGATTAAGGTGTTTTAGAGGAAGTTTTGGCACTACAGGTTCTAAAGACCTGCACTGCGGTTCTGTGTGTAAACATAGGAAATCTTAGGTCAAACTGAAAAAAAATCTAAATGCCTTTCAGGAAAAAGAAAATAAGCATTCCCTCTGGATTGTCATTCTCCAGCTTTTTCTCCAATGCTGCTTCCGTGATGTCTTGCAAATGGATTTACCAGGACTCCATAGGCCCCAGGTGATTAAACTACTGAAATCGGATAGAATATTCCATTGCACATGTGTGAAGTCAATTGCTTAATCATATACAACCTCATAACTTTTAGAAGTATGTTATAGGCAATTTAAAACTGGGCAAAGCTCAACTGCTCCCTTTTTTATTCACTACACTCTACCATACCCAGATAAAACCAGAGCATTTTGTTTTTATTCCATCTTTTCCTGTTCTTCAGGCTTGCTAAACATTTAAGCTCTCATTATGCCCTTCTACCCCCCGCAATAAATAAATTAATGATTCACCTGCATGCACAGTTATCTGTCTGCATTTTTACCCTGATCACACAACTCTCTGCAATAATGCAAATTAACAAAACTAATTTGTTTTTTTATTATGATGCTAATGAATGCTTCATTTATAAAGTGCTTTGAGATCTAGTGATGCCATGCATTGTATTGGAGTTGACACTATGATTCACTACATATTTGTGATTATTATACCTTTTATAAGTATGATTGATTTTCCATGTTTTTAAAATTCTCTGTATATTTGTAAAAATTCCCACTCAAACAACTTAAACTCAGACACAGTGTTTCTGTTTTTTGGACATTCTAATTAATCTATTACATTGTTGTGATTAAAGCTTTTCAGCAATTTTGTTCAAGTGATATAATCACCAT
The DNA here is from genome assembly GCA_034781795.1 of Crypturellus tataupa. Taxonomy (NCBI): domain Eukaryota; kingdom Metazoa; phylum Chordata; class Aves; order Tinamiformes; family Tinamidae; genus Crypturellus; species Crypturellus tataupa. Next base: position 1,075,220 of record JAWLRI010000551.1, on the reverse strand, counting down.
CATTTTTATTCATTAGTTGTTGATGGTAGTGGCCATAAAGTGCTCAGCAATTTCCAGGCACTCATAAGAGGGAATAACTACCCCAAGGAACTGTGAGCCCAAGAAAGAGCTCATTAAAACAGTATATATACATTTTTCTGACTCACTGAAAATCTGTATTACCCCCATTCATCTTTTGTTTTAAAAGCTTTGCTCTGCAGAAGCCACAATATGGAGCTTAGTCAAAAAGAAGCCTCTAAAGCAAGTGAGAGTCTTCACATATGCAGGGGAATTGCTGCAGCTTTTCCCTTATACTGAAACTACCATTTTTCTGCATCTGGCTCAGGTGGAACCCTGGTCACACATGGTGTTCTCTGTCGCTCTCTCCAAAGGTCCTTTCCAAAGGTACAGATGCTTAAACCTTGCATTTATCTGGCAGGGCACAATACCAACGCCATCCTGCAATCCCGTGCACCTGGGTAGGGGCATGACCTATGAAAGGATTTGGTCTGGCTTTACACCAGCATAAGGAAATCCCAGCCTAAAACACTCCTTTAAAAGTCAGCTGCCTGCATCTGACCTGCGCTCTCCAGAGACTATATCCCTCCCACCACAAGCTTTTAAGGGCTGGAGAAGGATTTTTATGATTCTAACATTGCTGTAGGGATTTTCTTCAAGTTTAATAAATTTCTAGTTTTAAAGGTTCTACCAAAGATCTCAACCAGGAATGGCATCAGTCACAACATGGAACAATGTGGAGAGGCAGCTGAGCTTTGGTTATAAATGCAAACAGTTTGCAGTTTATAGCTGCAATTCAAATCATAGGACAAAGCATTTTTCCCCCTAAATGTTTGCTGTGATTTGATTAACATGTTTTTTATTAGCTCGACAGCAGCTGGGTTTTGATTCTGTCTGTGCAGCAGATCAGAAGAGAATTGGTGCTTCTGAGCAAGCCTGGGTCCCTTAAAGCATTTTGGGGAAGTGGTTATGGAAATGTCTCAAGACTATGTTTGCACTCCTCCTCCCTCTGCATGTTTTCTATTCTAATCAAAATAAACAGCCTAGAAAATGTGGATTAACTCAGACAAACAGACTGAAGAGCTCTATCTTTTATATTTAGTTAATATAAATCAGCAACACAATTCCCAGATCTTAATTCTCTGTGGCTGTTTTATCCTTTCAATGCAGGCAGTGCTTCTCCGGTCTCCTACTACCTCTGCCCTGTTCTTATCTTTATCGCTGATGTACCTTTTTTGTATAGCAATACCAATTCACTAGTAAAAGCTACATACTGTGCCAATTTACAGTAAATTAAAAAGCGCTTTTTGGAAGCAGTTATTTATTTAAGATTGGAACTACAAATCATATGCATGCCTATATCTGCCACATCCACCCAAATTGACATATTGAATTTACTAAGTCAAATTATTTCTTTTTGCATACTTTATAGTGCTTCTAGAAGCATTTGCAATCAGGTGCTGAATCTATTCTGCAGTCTTCCTAATAGGATTTAGAGTGAAGGACTAGCAATAAACAAAGAAGCAAATGAAATAAACCCCATTAATTAGGGTGAAACAGTAACAGAGTAGTTCTGGTTTTACAGATGGGCAAGATGTCTGATTGAATTTCCCAGGCTATGCAGATTGGCTGCAGATGGTGTGGAAAGTGGCCCAGAACTCAGAATTCATATAATCAAAAACATTCTTAGATCCAAACAAGAATGTTTTCCCATGTGATGCTGTATAGCTTGCAACCTTATCACAAGCATTTGGTAACTTTTCAAATCAAACCATAACATAAACCTCACACAACACAGTATTCAGCAAGGGCCCTCATTAATGCTGCTATTATCATCTAATAATTCAATAAAAGCACAGCTCCTGAAAGCAAGTTAATTTGGCCCCAAATTATAATTTCCTGCTGAAAACACCGACTGATAAGTGCATGGACCAACTGGAGATCTCAAGAGAAGAGCATTTACTGAGTAGGCAGTATATGAGCAAGACCTATTATCATTAAGAAAATAACAATGGAAGAAGTTTTGTCGCTATAAATATCCTTAAGAATACAGCAAAATATTAACATTTCAAACACCCAAAGCACATTAGATCTTTACCTAAAATCCTGAACACTTTTTGTTTTTTGGAAACTGGATTCTCCTCCCAAGACTTTGTTTGCAATGCCAGGATATTAAAGTCTTTTGAAAAGGGGACTGTGAACTGTGTAAATATGGTGACTTCTTAGGCCCTGAGAAGGATGCTAAGACAGCTGAATTTGAAAAAAGGAGCTACAACTTTACAAACTGAACGGAAATGAAGGGGGCAATTATCTATTTTCCAGCTTCTAAAGGTCTTGCTTTGGTTTTAATGTGAGCACATTCTCATCCTTGAATGTCTGTTTAAGGTCCATCAGTGCTAACCTGGTGTTGTAGACAGGAAAAAATAATCATATATAACCTCTACTTGTTACACCGACTGCTGTTGTGTGGCATGAAATCTCCTTACTGCTTCAGCCTCACCAGGGGAGTGGAAGTCTGTGCAACACTTGTGGGCTGCATGGGGACAGTCCTCATGCTCCTCCCTGCATTCCTCATCTAGGTGTGACCTTGCCTTCCTTCAGGCTAAGAGGGGAGATGCGGTATTTCTTCAACATGTTTAATTTACCCAGTGTGGATTGCAGCTCAGGTCCAAATAAATTTACTTTAAGTGTAATTGAGGGAAAATCTGGATTAACTGAGAACCAGGCTCAGTGGGTTGGTACAGGTGTAATTAAGAATTTACACAGCTAAAGCCTTTCACGCCTCTTCCTCTGACAATAAATATGAGACACTCTTCAAATTTTACAATGTTTGAGATAAATATCAACCAGAAAAATTAACACACTGAGTTATGTAAGACATTCAATCATGATAAGAAAAAATACAACAACACTCAGGTAATTAGCTAGCATAATGAGACTTGTTAATTTTTGCAGGAACAATTTATGAAGTCAATCTATTAGTCTTTGAGTCTATTCTAGCACACTGGTACAGTTTAAAGGTAGCTAGACCTGTAGAAATATAGTAAAAAAAAGAAATAATGAATCTTACATATTACTTTGTACACACATTTTCAGAGGAGAACATTTCATGTGAAGGTGTTGAGCCTTGGCAGGGAGGTTCAGAAAGAATGAGGTATCAGTGGAAGTTTGGTTTCGATACTCCTCTCAAAAGGTCTTAATTATCAGGGAAGGATGAAAGTGAGCTTGAAAGAAAATCACCAAAGACACCTTGGGAAAAGAAAATGTCATTAAATAAATCTCTACCACTTGACACTCTAAAATAGCATTTGACAAGTGATGGTCTAAAATACAATTCATAGAAATTCTGCACTTCTTTCAGGCCTTAGCAGAGCTTCCAGTGGGGAAAATGTTTGAGAGAGAAGGAAAACAAACAAACAAACAAAACTTGTCATATTCAAACCAAACCATAAGGAAAATTCACAAAATTCACAAATGAGACTCTTCAAGATTCTTATCTTGTGAAGGGCGGGGGAGAAAAAAAATATCCTTTTCAGAAGCAGCCGTCCCCTTGCCAATCTCCTAGAAAAACCCATGACAATTTCTTTTCCCTGCAGAAGATGAAACTGGTAAATTCCACCCCAGCTGGGCTGTGGTCTGGTGGCACATGAAGCGCCAGAGTGCAGGTCCCCGCATCTCTGCTTTACTTCCTAGCAGTTTCCTAGAAGATTTGATGTTGCTTTCTTCCTAAAAGCAGAGGTGAATTTGACAAGTCTCCTTTGTCAAAAATATGGAGACCTCATTTTGTTTCTCTTAAATTGCAGCCTGCGTTTTCAGCAAAATTGGAAATTAAATTTTGAACAGCTCTAGGTTTCCCTGGTTTTGTGAAATCAGAGTTTGAAAATTAGTTTTGTGAGCAAGCTGTAAAACTCTGGGAAAGAAACAAATTCTGTGGTATATGATATATGCCTACCATACAAAGAAGAATGAAGAAATAGCAATTGCCACATCACACACATAGGCAGAAGGGAAAAAAAGGCAATAAATAGAAATAGTAGTTTTGCACTAGAACTGTTAAACTGTGAAAATTATTGACACAGTTCAGAAGAGCCAGTGAGATTTTAAACAAGATTCCACCCAGTCATGGCTATGAGTTCTTGTTCATGTGGGATGGGCCACATGAAAACTCTCACTTCAGGAATTCCTTGACAAAATAAATGCCAAAAAAAAACAACTAAGTACTATGCAACACCCATCTTGTTTCTTACTGTGTTTCTGAAAGCATCTAATACTTGTTGCTGTCAGAAACAGGATGCTAGAAAGAAGGACCATTAGACTGAGCCAGTTTGGCAGCTTCTGAATTGATACGAAGTAGTAGAAAACAGTATACCAGCTCAAAGTAACTACTCTTTGAAGGCTGCTCTGTGTAATAGCACAGGAAAGACATGCAGAAAGCAAAGCTTGAATTCATTTTTAGCAAAGGCATGTCTACAGCTTGTTAAGGAGAGCTTATATGCACGAATCCCCACATATTAAGAGGAAAGTGAATATTCCCCAAAGACGAGCTAGGCTGCTAGGTAGGTTTTGCCAATCTCCTAGCTCAAATGTCACTAATTTTCTCACTTGTTATTATGACTTATGAAGACTCAAGGGAGTTTTCTGAAGGAAATATTCCTGCCTGCCACATTACCCTTCCCTTTCGCTTTTGACTTACTGTAGTTTCTCCTGTGACTAGAAATGCACCAATCTTCTGAATTCAGAATGCAAATTGTATCTGAAAGTCCCTGACTTGAATTTGGTTAGGATCAAATATTTTGAGCTCAGTCTCATTCTGTTCCTAAAACACAAAAAGTAAAGTGGAAATAGTAAATAAAAATTATTACTTCTAAAAATATAAGATAAAAAGGAAAAAAGAAGGAACAAAAAATCATACAGTAGCTCAGAATAATGAAAACTATTGTGTAAATTTTCACCTCAGCTACAAAAATTTCCTTTTTGACTTTGACTCGCTTAATTCATCTGTGTTTCATTTCTTCATTTATAAAATGGCACTGTAGTTTCCTGTATTACTTTAAGGTGTTAAGAAAAATTCTGAGTATTGGCAAGATCTTCTGAGAACCAAATAATGATCAGAAGCAGAAAGCAAAAAATATTATCTCCATTTCACAGGAAAATGGGACACTTATTAAAAGGCCTTCAATACTTTCAATACACTGAATAATCAATAGAACAATATGTAGAACATTTTTGGTATCAGTAACAATCTTTTCTTTTTAATATAAACTGTGATTATCTGAATACTGTACCCTTTTAGATTCTATACTGTTACATAATAGCATTCCATTGGGATGATCTGAGCTTTTATTTTGTTTAAACAGAAGATTTTGGACAAAGATGTGTGCATGGGAGAGGAGAGATATTTTAAAAGTTGTTAGACATTTTATTTTTATTGCATGTTGTAGAAGAAGGCCCCTGAGATGAATGCCAAATAGCTCATCAAATTCATACTTAAAAGAGAGTGTGCTAAGTTCAAAGTAGCTGATAATAAATGCTAATGATGGTCATAGCTTGTTTGCTTTTCTGAGCAAGATCTGTCTGCTTGCACACAGGAGATTGAATGTTTAGATCTGCTTTTATAACACTGGTGTGCAAAGTTCCCAGCAGCCTTATTTAAGAGTATACATCAAAGATTCAGGTTCTTAAATGTACCAAATTATAGATGAACTCATAAACTGAACACATAGCTCCTGGCTCCTCCATCCAGAAGATAATAACCTTATGGTGCACTGAAAACCTTATTGTTACGGTTCAGAATACGAATTTCAATAAAATGAGGCCTGAAACCTAGCTTTTTTTTTTTTTTTTTTTTTTTAATGAAGAGGATAAGAAGAGGTATAGGCAAATCTCCATGTGAAGATTTATAGTCTTAAAAGATAATAACATAATAACATTACAGCATACAGAGATAAGGGGAGTTGGAAACAAATCCACAGAGTTGGGAATTATACTCAGACTTCCTGGGCCTCAGAGTTGGATTTGACCATACAAGGGTTCTTTCTCCTTAAAAAAAAAAAAAATAAATAGTTTCTGTTCTACATGTGCTTTCATCCCAGTAACTATAACTAGACTTGTTATGTTTGCATGTTTCTTGTGCTAGTCCATTTCTCCTGGCATAGACACATCACACTAAGGAGTAGATTTATTTAACCTAACTGAACACACCTTAAGAAGAAACTCATTTTTCTTGACTTACTTTGGCACCTAGTCCAACCTGCTCATCTATAAACTGGCAGAGATGAACATCACTGTCCAAGACTCTGGTGATGATTATAGTCAATGACAAAGGCAAAGCCAATGGATGAAGCAAACTCTTATAAACCAAATTACCCTCTTGGATATAACTTCTAAAATATATCTTGAAATGATGATTATTTCTGGATAAAAAAAATAAACAAAATAAACAAAATAAACAAAACATCACATTTTTTCCACTTTTACAGTTAAAACAATTTTGGAAAAAAAAAAGTTTGGTTCTCAGAATATATTTTATGTTTTTATTTTGAGATGAATTTGAAAAAACCTAAAGAATATTTCTTCAGTCATCTTTAACTCAATTATCTCTAACTGAAATTATCCTTCAGATTTTTCATGTAAGAAGCATACTACAGCAGTAGTTAAAAAACTATGGTTTTGTAAGAGTGGGGATAGTATGCTGTCTACAATTTTGGCCAAATTCCAAGGCAAGTAATTACATTTACATACCTAAATTCACCCTAGTTGTTTAATCTGGATACAGCAATACTCTATAAGCTCGTTTAGCTAATTTAGAACCCACATGAACAGCATAGGTTCAAAAGTTCAACTCAACTTTATTAGGTTTGCGGTCCGCTTAATAATACTTAGCACTTAATTAATCTGCACAACACCCTTGTGAGCTACTTAGGTTAGTACTGCCAGGAGAGTCTGTGAAAAAGGAACAAAAAGAGAGTCAGAAAGAAAAATGTCTGTCTTATAAAGCCATCTCTCACACTCAAATGGGTGTTCAGGTGCCTAGTACACATTTTCGGTTCAGTGTATTTAGTTTTGAAAAGCCATTTAATCAACAAAACACTCTCAAAAGGCAATGAGACAATCATTTTGTGATTTCAGTGTGCCTAACCATGTGTGTTCATCAAAAGTCCAAAGAAAATTAATGCAATCTAGTCTTCCTTTTTATATATGAAAGCGCTGGATCTGCAGACAGAAGCAGGGATGATAGCTATAGCTAGGATGTCAACAGCAGCAGTAAGGCAGGACTCAAGAAATTTGAATATCTGACTGATGTACTCAGTATATCATCTTGAAAGTCATCCTGGGGTGACCTGAAAACTAAACATCTCAGATAGCAAATCAGTAAGCCCACCCTCTGAAACACGAGAAATCCTCACATACAAGGAGAAACATATATGGTCAAATCCTCATGCTGACTACGCCAGTACCACGACAGTAAACAGACTAGTGTATCTGTGAGTATGCCCTAATGCAGTAGTTGGCAGAGGGTCTGTGGATTACCTGGGAAGCTGCTATGTGAGTAAATAGTCGGTGAAGGAGAGCTCATGGACATAGACCCATGTAGGACCTCTACACTCCTACCTGCCATTTCACTCCTTTCATCAAGCCTAAAGGTTCTCTGTGCCTGCCTCTCTCCTGTCTTGATTACCCAGTCGTGACTTATGATTCTGCTGTTTGATCCAGCTCTATTTAATAGTTGCTAGTTGCTAACAGTCTTATCCCTGTTTCTACTGTCTTCTCTGGATCAGGTATGCTAACAAACCTCTTCTGTGTCGTAGGATTTTCTCTTCAAAGAAAAACTACAGAAGACTGAATCTGAGTAGTTAGGAGGACTTGTGGAACCTTGGATCTCTATCTTCACAACATTCTTTATCAATAAAAATATTATCTTTTTCTTCTCACTTATTTAAGAGACTTTGTGACACAAAAGTTGTAAGATTTGTCATTGAAATCATACAGGATGCTTGTAACAGACATGAAAATAGGCGCTCAGTCCTCAACCAAAACTCCAGTCACTGGATATCTCTCCTCTTCACTGGACTCCTGTTTCTGGCTGATTTCTCTAGACATAACTTTCCATAACACCTCTGTAATGCTTGCTGCACAATAGGTGAAACCCACTACCTGATCCTCCTAGTTTAGAGTACCTGCATTTAAGGTACTCTCCCAAGCTTCAAATGGGTCCTGCACAAACACAAGGGAAAAATCTTTATCAAATATGAAGTAATAGTGCTAGAATAGACTTAAATCTCTTCATAGTGAGGGTTTTATGATGTATGTGTTAATACAGTATGCGTTAAATACGGTAACAGCAAAGATGTTCTGACGCTATGTATTACGATTACATCTTGTCTTTTGTAGTTCAGTTTTGCATGTCCTTTCACTCTCCCTATTCTTCTTCTGGACGCGTTAAGAGAAGAGCATGGGAGGATGCTCATTAAAGTTGTCTCCTTAAACATCTATGTACTGTCACACATAAGTCAAGCTGTTTGAGAGAAACTCTTGTGATCCTCCTAAGACCAGGGAGAGAAAAAGGCGCTCTTGTAATATCATCTTAAAAGTGTTATGTTAACTCAAGCATAAATGAGTAAGGGCAAATAGGGCATTCCATCCTCTGCCTTTCTGAAGAGTTAGGTGATCATTAGAATATATTGCTCCAGTCTTCCTTCCACCCATATAACTTAGTTCCTAAATCTACCTTTCTTGCTTTAGTGTTAATTCCCTCACTGAAGACTGAAAAAGTATAGATTTCACCTCTTTCCCTTCATCTTTGAGCAAAGAGCCCTCATCCTTGTACTGGTTCAACAATATCCTAGCAGAAAAGGGCTTTTTTCATGCCAGCTGCACCTGAGACTGAAATGAATTGCAAAACACTCTGATTAAAATACCAGGAAATACATATTGAGATGAATTCTTTACAGCCAGCCAGTTACCTGAAGGCCTGATAAATCTTCCATCTTTGTGTAAAAACCTGCCGAAGTATTTACTTAAAACCCATAGCAAGAAACTGCAGTTGCAGCTTAAGTTTAGGGAAAGTCCTAAAGAGAAACTTCCACAGACTTTGAGGCCATCTCAGTGAACTCATCAGAGGTCAGAGGAAGAGCTTTCTTTTTCTACACAGTGCTCCTGAAACTCCCTTGTTATTCTGGGTGGAATCAAGCTGTTCCAGATAGGCTTAATAGTTGAGACTCCCTGCAAAGTCTGCTGAAGAAGAAAGGAGAGAAAAAAAGTATATTGCTGAGACAGAAGGACTATTATTTTCTTTCCCATCTGTATAGTCTATCTTGTCTATCTTATATGCTTGTTTGGAGATTACATCTCCTTGCCACTAGACAAGGCTGAGAGAAAACTTATAACTTAGAAACTGAAAAGTAATGGGGATAAAAGACACAAATGAAGATGATTGATAAGAAGAAGGGAAAGGGGAATGAAAACCTTTGAGAAGAGACAGAGGGTGGAGATTCTTCATGTCTGAAGTTAAAAGTAAGCCAGAAGGACTGTCCTGCACAGGGGCTGCCTATCACTCTTCCGCTTCTCATAGGGTCACCTGTACTTCAACCTGGTTTCTGCTGCTGACATCAGGACACCAGCCCTGAGACTGGGATAATCACCCAGATGACTTTAGTTGGCTTTGCCATATCGGTCATTTTACCAATTTATCACTTGTTGGAGCCGAGGTCTTGGCACTGTATACCTGGGTCTCTACAGTGCAAGTAGGTTTTATTTACTTGACTACTATATGTCATCTTTGCTGCCACATCCGTATCTCACTAGAGAGATTTTTGTGCCACCAATAATCCTTCTGTCTTATCAGCTAGGAAGCATTGCTCTGAGGTCTACTGGTGACATATTGTATACAATGAGGAAATGGATAACCTGCTGCTGGGGAGAATATCTTGAAAAAAATGTTAGCAGTTCCTTTTATTTCACTGGAGAAAACCTAATCATGACAGGTTACTACCTAGAAAAATTCACCACACTAAAAATGAATCACACTAAAAATGCATCACATTTCATCTTAAAACTGTTACAAGTCCACAAGTATCAAAACTCATCCACAGTTTAAAGCATTCAATATAAAGAAGTGGCCATAAAAAAGAAAAAGAAAAAAAAAAAAAGTCTAACATTTTCACTGGAATACAATCCAGGAATTTACCATATGCCAAGAACCAAAAATAACTTCTAGTATTTTGTGTGAATTTTGTAATTTGAATGTAACATGCTGCCTGAGGGATCTCCTCTGATAGCTTACTTTCAGGCTGATGCAATTTTCCTTATTCCCACTAAATTTCCCAAGAATTCCCAGCTTACATGGGACACTGGAGTTTGCCAGTAGGTCAGAGCAGACCTCAGTCCCCAGCCGGTCTGACCGGGGAGGCGGGCAGAAAGCCTGGTCTCCAGTAAAAGCCTTCTCTCAAGGTCTTTCCACACATTTGACTGCTTGCCATGTCTCTTTGATCATCCCCATCAAGGATCTATCTGGGATTCCCTCCCTACCCACAGGCCTAAATTTCCAAGGAAACTGTACCTCATGGAGGGAGCATCTCAGACCTCAGCATGCAGATAGGATATAACCAACCCGCACGTCTGGGACCACAGCTGCTGTTGTCCCGTGTGGTATACAGTTTGTGGAGTTTCACACTGCCATACTGCCCTTATCAGTTCCACATTAGAAAACCCTGCGCTCTTCCCTCCCCTGTCCCCCTCTGTTACACTCATTCAGTCATTCAACCTCACCAAACGTTTTGTATTTGGGGTCTGCAAATTCTCTCGTTATTACCTATTTGTTTTTCTCTGTCTGCTACTCACAACCTGATCTTGGTCTCAGGTGAACGTCCAGCTGGAAAAAATAAGCTTCCGCTTCAGGTCCATCCTGTTTTTAATCTGCTGCTGTCGTGCTAAATTCCCTATGGGGATTTTGTTACTTCCTATTGCTTTCCCTCTTCTGCTGTAAACCTCACAAATATTAATCTCCTTTGGTCTTGATTTTCCCTTGCCTCCCATCTTTATTTGTCTAAAATGCCTGCCAGGACTTTTCACACTTCATCATGTCTCCAGCAATACCGGCCCTGGGCCAATGCCAGAGAGTGCAACTTGACAAAATGTGTTGCAAGGTGGCTTTCCTTCCACATCGTCTGCAGCTGTCATCTTCTCTCAGGGCCTGATACTACAAATTATCCAGAGCTGGCAAAAGACCATAAGCTTTTACCTCCCAAAAGTTAGAGTGGGAGCAGAATTGCCAGTGAATTTTCCTTTTAGCTTCCTGCATGTGGGTTAAGTGGCCTCTGTGACATTTCTGGGCTTTATCCTGACATATTCCTCTCCTTTTGCTTATTGTGCTGTGCCAACTCTCACTGTGCTATCATGATGCAAAGCTCAGTCAATTTGCAAGCATTACCTCACGCTATATTAGTCTGGACTGTGAAATCAATTAAACAGTGGGCTAATCTCAGAGGGGAAATACTGGAAGGACAGCAGTTTCATGCTAGAATGAGCACGAGAGCAAGCAGCTAGGGGGATCATGGAAGTTTTGGTTCACTGGTTTGCAAGAACTGGTTCTATATTAGCAGAGAGATTAGGAGGTGTTGATATATCACAGTATCCTAGGAATCCTTCAAACCCAACACATCCAGTGGGCTGTTTTTCAGAGCTCTGTTTCTTTGGATCCATGGCTAATAATGATGTATTGTACATATTTTAAGTTAGAAAATGTCATGGTTTCTTCATGATCTTTGATTACTTCAGTGTACCTAGAGTGAAACTGATCAATTCGCCCTTGCTGGATTAGCAAGAAAAAGAAGGGAAGGGAAGGGAAGGGAAGGGAAGGGAAGGGAAGGGAAGGGAAGGGAAGGGAAGGGAAGG
>JAWLRI010000551.1:1007625-1044674 GCA_034781795.1 Crypturellus tataupa | reverse complement strand
TAATAATGCCTTACCAAATTGTACTTTCAGATTTAAATTTTTTGCTTCATAAGACTTTTTTTAGTTGTGGAATATCCCACAGCGCAGAATCTATTTCACCATTTCAGGGTAAACCTAGTTGCTATCAGCAGGCACTCTCTAGAACATTTGCTAAATATGCACTCTTATTTCACTTTGTATTTATGTGTGATCCTTCTGAATCCTGTATCATTAGGGATGCAGAAAAACCTATTTCACTTAGTTTTCTTGATTTTCTTGAAGTTTTTTTTTCATCTAATTAGAAATGGTGTGATGCAAATAAATATTTATTTATTCTTAGAATGAAAAAAAATCTAAGCAAAGCTAAACATGAATTCTAAATTATTTGTAAAAGAAAACCCATGACACTGAAGAAAACTACCCCCATACTGAATACCTACTCTTCTGTTACTAATGTTTGATAATTTTCTAACTAATGAATTTACACAATAAGAAGATGGAAATTATAATCTTGCATACAAGTACAGAACACTGAATAGTATATATTAACATTCACCAGAGAAAACGAGATTTGGGTCTTTATTATGAAAAGCACAGGTTACTAGTACAGATTATTAGTAAGAGTTTGCTTTTAAATGCTCTAGACTCTCAAATCCAGGTTCACTACTATATTCACTTAAAATAAACCATACAGATGATATTATGTGAGCAGGGAGGGTCGAAAAGGAATCTTAGGTACTATTTTACTCCTTGTTCTTTAACTAACTAGAGAGTTATTTTTACATCAACTCTAAGGCTGATAATGATACCCTATGCCTGGAGTAATAAAAAAGAGAGGTGAGGGAGATACTTTTTCATTCTTTTTATTCTCCAGGGTAATCGCAGATGCAGTACAATAAAGGAAAGTGGATTGGAAAGCCATCCATCTCTAGGACTCAAATTAATGACCTTATATATCTAACACAAAGGCTGTGCTCTTCTATTAGTCATTTACCTGTTACATTTGGAGGGATAAAAATAAGCAGGAAAAAAGTAAAAGAAACACCAGGGCTGCTTTTGTGCTGGCCATCCACACAGAAATTTGTTTTGAGTCCTAATTGTTGAAGAGAGGGATAAAAACAAACTGCTGCACAGAGCCAGCCCAACAAGGCCGTGGCTTGAGAAGGGCAGACCCTGTTCTTGCAGGAGAATGGTCCCAGTTTTCCCACTACACAGCAAACTCGAGCAATACCAGGTAACAAACAGTGGACAAAATAAGCGTGATACCTAACTTCAGTGACATTATAACTAAAACTCTTCTTTAAATGAGCCAGGACCCAATTTTCACTCTCACTAGGCCTAACTTTTGTTTTAATAGTTTGGCATATCTGCCTTAATAGCTGTGCACTATGTAGCTAATTACAGGATTCATTCCTACAGTTTCAGGAATGACATATTTAGAAGGAGACAAAGCCTAAAGGCATGAAAGACTTACCTTTAGGCAGCTGAAGAGCTTGCAAGCACCTCCTGCTCAGTACAGACCTCCTCTTTCTTTTGCCAAATGACTACAAGACAAACTCCCTAAAGAGTTGGTAACTACACAGCAAAGTCTTCTTGTGGCGGTCCCCCAGAGTGACTGAAAAATGTGGGAAAGAATAGGCTGGTATCATCAAGCAGAGCTGCAAAGTGAGGCAAGGGCTGGTTATTTCATAAATTTGTTTTTTCATTTGAACTGAAGAAACTGAAAAAGCAGAGTTTTGCCTTGCCATAGATAAATCTGCCACATTCTTAGCAAAAATATATTGATACTGCTGCCTGGGGGACCTGCCATGGAAAAGGAAGAAACCCAAGAGTATCTGTAGTTTGTCAAGAAAAGGCACAGAAAAAATTTAAGACCGACTCAAACGTTATAAAATTTTCTTTAAAGTAGAAAGTATAGAATTGTCTCCATTGGTCTTCTGCTTTCTTAGGTTTGGCTCTGGTTTTCTGCAATTTATTAGCTTTTAAAGGAAAGCTGAAAATCTCATATAATCACGTTTCCCAGATAGCTTCAAGGAATACATAGAGGGCATTATGATTCATATTTATAAGGCCAGAAGGTATCCCTGTGAAGATCTACCTCCTACACAACATGGGTCCACTGGAGAGAATTTGATATTTAAATTACAAGCAGTCTTGAGTTGTCAGAGAATCCATCACAGCCACCGATGTGTTGTTGCAAAGACCAGTTACACCTTTTTTTCCTAGAAAACACAAGACATTCTCCTTTTACTGTACTCAATTTTCATTTGCAGCCGTGGGATCAGGTTATAGCAGTGTTTGCTGCAGGGACTGCTGCTGCAGTGCTTGCCCTGCTGCTTCCTGCACTAGAAGTTACTGGTCTGCAAGTAGAGGAAACTACCAGAAATGTCCCCAGCAGAAGAGCTGGGGATACCTGAACATGGAGAGGGGAGAAATATGCACTGAGGGGGCTCCTGCAGCAATTCCTGTGGGTGCCTCTCCGAGTCGCTGTGTCAGCGCTCGAGTCCCCTCCAGGAGCTTCTCCCACATTTCCATCTCCACTAAAAAGCCTTTACTTATGCCCTACTTACTAAGAGAACCATATAGCTCTCCATCTCATCCATTATTTATTATATCTTCAATGTTTCTGTCTCCTCCATATGGATCAGTTATAATTTTATGGGATTTTTAATTTATGTAGAATATAGCTAGAAACACTGGACTGTAAAGGGACAGGAGTTAAGACCTGTGTAGCCTGTGACAGCTTCTAGTCAGTCCATGTCCAATCCATTCACTGTGTGTTATTTACTGCACTTAAATAAGTTGTTCTATGACATCAAATTAAATTCAATGAGAAGTTTATGTACAGTAACATATTATTATATGAAGACTATTATTTATATCAACCCGAATGGCTTTTTAATCTAAACAGGTACCAAATTAGTTAGGGGAAATCTATTTTCCATAATTCCATATTGCTTGCTATTAGATATAATATCCTTCTTTATTTCCTTATTAGTCAAGCCTCATGCCAGCTGTTTCATTGTTTTGCCTAGGCTGAATTGGAGACTGATAAGCTTGTAATTCCCTGTGTCTTTCCCCTCCCCCTTTCTCAAAATTGGCACAGCTTTAGCTTTCTACCACTTGGCTTCCTCACAGCTGCAGATTTATTGAAAAATAGTTTAATTTAAAAAGAAAGACCATTAGGAGCAAAATTACAATATATATAATTGTTATTTAATTCCTAAAACTTAACTTTATTTAGTTCTTTCAGAATAAGAATTGAACTACATATAATTTAATCTGCACAGAGAAAGTGTCTTTATGCACTCTTATTAAACAAGTATAAATCTTTTGCTAGCAATAAATATACATAGAATTAGAAAATAATTTGATTTTGCATAGTAAGTCATTTACACATTTTTTGTGTTTCTCAAATTTCTTTATATACATATATGTGTATACATACACATTTATATATATATCTCCCAGAGTTTAGAATGAGTAAAAAGAATACACCAATGAGAAAAACTATTTTATTTAACTCTCCAAACTTTTTAATATTTTCTATTTTCATTTCTAATAAGTATGAGAATAAATTGATCTTCAGAAGCCTTCTCTCTAAAATATTTAATTCTCCTTAACTCTTAGACATAGGTTTTCTCATGTACTTTAATTTCATTTAACCACATTCTACAATTTTGTTCAATATTCATTTCTCTTTACTATCTACTTGGCTTTCATTTTATTGTTTTATGCCTTCAACAATGGCAATAAATAAATATTGCTGGAACTCAGTAAGATAGACTCCTAGACACACTTTATGCGTCCATAAGAAAATACTGTATACATATTTGAATAGAATCTTGTAATTTTGTATCAGTTAAATAGCTAATTACTAATATAGAATAAGAGGTATGCATATAAGAGATTATTTGTAAAGTATATTCAGCAAACCGCAGCTGCTAATGTATTCAGAGACATGACTTCAGTTTCCCATATACCAGCTTTCTCTCTCTTTATGGTTTGAGGAAAATTGCTGCTCAGGTCACATGAGCTTTGGCTTGCCATCTTGGCACTGCCACACCAGGATGAGGAGACACCAGATCAAACTGGAGTCTGCAGATGCCAAGGGGAGGCCAAGCTTGGCAGGTGCCATAGAGGATAATCACAGAGCAGCAGCTGTGGCTGAACAAGAGGACTTTGGCAGGCAGATATTGGAAAGGATGAGCAATTCAGACCTGATTCATTCAAGGGTGGAGCAGGGATGAGCTACCTGCCGAGTATTCACAGTCACTATAATCAGAATTTGTAACGTGTTAACCCATGCTCATTTCTGTCTTCTTCCCAGGTAATTAAGCTGTCCTACTATAGGCATCTTTGATTTTTTTTTTCTCCCATCTTCCTCCTCCCATGTATTTGGGACATGTTATTTTTACCATTTAACAGTGGTTACATGAGAATCTCATCTTTGGTTGAGAAAAAATAAGGGAACATACAAAGTTTGTATCCCTGCTTCAAGTTCGGCTGGGAGAAGAAATAAAAATGTACTCTGGTCGTCCAAAAACTCAGTAATGTTACAAATACTTTCTCATTGTTTCTAAACCAAAATTGTCAGTCTTATCTGTAGGAAAATTCATGCTGTGAATTTCTAAGAGTTGAAACTGGCATTTTTCAGTGCACGGGCCAACTCTTTTCAGAAGTGCCGTAAGCTGGAAAACTGGGCTAATGCAGCTGTATAGGGTTAGAATGGAGCAGGGAGTTAAAGGGCTTTTTAATCCACTTAGCTCTCAGCTCCTGCCCTCAAGTTACGGTAAAATAATTTGCTCTGTGGCAAACACTTACTCTCCCAAATACCTGAGCCTGTAAGGTGGATGTCGAATCATACCAAACAAAAATTGTGATGTTGCAGCTCATGCAAAAAGTGAGTGCTGCTGTGTCTGAAATCTCATGATCCATACTGTGTCTTATGTAAGCACATCTCTATCAAGATTCATTTGGAGAGTATTCATCTAGACCATGACTAGATGCAAGATGAGAAAAAGAGGAGGAATGGGAATGGAGTGGAGATGTGTCTCCTACTTGACTTAAAGCATTGAATTTTCCAGCTCCATTTAGAACAATCACCTGTCTGTCTTAGTTGATGATAATAAGGATAACTGTAGATAGAGGCCAAGCTCTCTATATAAACCTCTATTCTCTCCCTATTTACACAAAAAATATCCACATTTCATGAATCCTCCATTCACTGTATTGTGTACTGCCTTCTTTTCTTCCTATGTCCGTAATTACACTTACATATTTTTATGTTTTCTATCCTTCCATTTAGATACACATCTGCAGGTAGAATAATTGGCTCTCTAGAGAATCATTTCAGAGAATGTCAAATGACATTTTAACCCATTTTTTCAGCAATCTAGAAATGGGTCGATAGATGATAAATCCACTCATTTCAGATGATCATCTGGACCCATGAAAAATCTGTACAAAATCATCAGAAGATAATGACAAGGCAGTACAAGTTTCGTCTGCAATGCACTTCATTCGTATCTTGCATATGCTTTACTCTAACTAGTAGAGGTAATGATAACAGTGATGATGGGGAGGCACAGGTTTCAATGCGGACTGCATAGGGCTTCCTGATTCTTGGGAAAGGAAGTTGGAAGGATTCCAGGAGAAAAGAAAGATGATTAGAGGAAGCAAAATATGCACCAGACATCCAAATGACTCTGCTATCCATATTCACCACCATTGTTATCCACGCAATGAACAATACAGATGGCAAAACTATGCCTGTTCACCCTGCCTACCCTTTTTGCAGAGTAATCAAATCTTTGATTCCCTGGGGTTATTCCACTTGTTATCTCATGGGGAAACTGTCATCAACTTATTAATCATTCCAGCTGCTGCAATAGTTTGGGTTCTGGGAAAGTGGACACTTATCTATGTAGAAACGAGAGATAAGAAAGTGCAAGACTCTTAAACTCATTTTACAGAGCTGTCAAGCCGCAGTTCGATTTTTTTTTTCCCAGAAAATAAAATGGTAGCAATTACTGGTAGTAGCCAACAGTGGTGCAGCGTGACATGATCGAATCTGTGCATGTAGAACTTCCAGTATTGCATATCTAAGAAAAGATAATTTAAATGCTTTGGTTAAACCCTAAATGCAATATCAGCTAAACATTTCCAATCAACAATTTGCATTTTCCTTCACCTTTTCTGCTGACAAGTGCCATTTATTAAACTATATAAGATGAGCTATGAGTGATGGAGCAATTATGCTAAACAAAATTATTTCAGCATTTCACAGAATGGACTTGGGATACTAATCATTGAATTTGACTGTAGTCAAGAGGACAGAAACATGTTTTTTCTCTTAATCATTTGTGCGTGCACAGAAGTATGAAAAATGGATTCTTCTATCCAGCTGGGAAGCTATAAATTCACCCTTTTAATTCTCCCAGCAAGAGCATGTGTAGAGCTCCAAATATAACTTGTTATGATCAGTGGATTGGCACATCACTGCATCACTGCAAGAAAAAAATAATAAAATAACAACAACAACAACAACAAAAAAAAAAAAAAAACAGCAAAATCAAGCCACATTAGGAATATGGGCAAGATCCAGCAGGCTATTTGAATTCTTATTTGTTAAACATGCATTACTGGATAAGTTTAGGGACCTTTGAAATGTGAAACATTGGAGCAGAAGTGAAGTAATGCCTCCTATGTACACAATTTATTTTTATATGAGAAACCTGAGAGAGTTGGAGAACTGTCATAGCAAATGGAAATTGTCTTTGCTGATATAAATTAATTATGACTCCAAGAAAGTACTAATGGGAACAAGCAAAAATATCTAGCACTGACATATAAGACAACGGAAGAATGGCATCCAAAGATCCAGCTTTCCTTTCAGTGACAGCATGGACTAATCAAACTAGAGAGGCCAACAGAACTCAATTTGTCTCAGCTTTCCTCTTCTCTTAGATCTTGCAGACTGCTGATTTCACACATCAGATGCTTGCCAATTGTGCATGGTAGCCGTGGTCTAATTTAAGAAAACAACTCTCAGAAGATTTTTCAATCTGTAATATATACATATGTGTATATGGTTATAGTACCATCCTCAAGAGGCTGAGATATGTGGATATAATGCATTATCTCTTCCTTACACGGATTTTTCTTTTGTGAAATGCAAAATCTCTGTGTGAATCTGTGTGTATGCTCTACACATTTCTTTTCATCTCTGTCAAGAGTGAAGACAGCTAAGTCCCTTAACTGTATTCCACTCACTTCACTTAAGAATACTGTATTTATTCCCGTCCCTGGCTCTTTCAAGACACTCTGGCAGACCTAAAAGTTGCACTAAGCCTGGGCTTCTTCAAAATTTACTTGATCTTAGGGTAGTTATCTTAAGCTTTCCTGCAAAAATGTATCAATGTTCCTGCACACAAGCTCGACATCAGCAGCTTCTGGCTGGCCAAAGACTTGCCAATAACCAGTGGTGAATTGCGTTTTCAAGACCCCTGACCATGCTGCATAGTGCAGAATCACACAGAAATCTGGCTCAGATTTTGAAGGCAGAATAACTCCATTAGAACACCTCTGCTCCGGAGCTAATGTATCCACAGCAGAAGTAATTACCTTGGCTGCTATGTCTGTACCACCTGTGCTAGAGCCACTGGGCAATTCAGGCAGCACAATCCACGGCTCTTCTCAGAGCAGAAATATTGCAGAAAGATGATAAGATGATCCAGAAAAAAAAAAAAAAAAAAGCTGAACGTAGTTCTAAACTGTCTTTATGTGCTTATATTCTGGGCTATTTGAGGGGACGGAACAACTGCTAAAGTCTTTCTTTTTGAAGCAACCCTAGAAGCTATTTAGACTTCTAAGGTACTTTCCATATATTATATAGCACCCCTTATATCAGTCCACAACTTTGGGCTACAGCATCCAGGAGCTTCTGTGGGCAACAGGACAGGTCATTTTCTTGGCCTTGTTCTGAGGGAGGACTCTCTCAACCTGTGTAATTCCATACTGTGTTATCCGTATTCTACTTTGCAGTATAACCAAGTATCTCTGCTGGTAATGCTGGGCAATGTGCCAACTCTCCCCAGGCTGGCAAAGTGCTGCCTGGCTTACTTCTGCTTACATGGGTTTGGATGCTGTGCTGCCTTCCATAGCGTGGCTAGAGGCATGGACTTTTCTGTCAAGGGACCACACAGTTCATCCCAAAATGGTACAGTTGTTCAAAGTAAGGAATCTCCAGTCTAACTAACTAGAGAAGAAGCCAGGAGCGTGGAAGTGAGGACCAACTTGTTTCACACTATAACATGCCCTTTGACACTTTCAGACAGTCCAACAGTATGAGGACCATTTCTCTGCATCCTCTAGTCCTATTGAAATCCAAGGAAATTAAGAAATACTCTTATCGGAATATGAAATTGAGTGTCTTGCCCTGGTTTCATATACAGTAAAGGAGAGCAGAAGTTGATTCCATTAGTAGTGGGAAGTTCCATTTTTGAGTCTGTGATCTTGATGATTAAAGTCCTTTCTGAAGTAACAAGATGAAGAGGAGTTTTCTCTAAAAATTGACAATTTGTTGAGGACTATGTCTGTAATATACATAAATAGAAGACAGCTTTTATTCTATTAATACCCTACTGTCTCTCAGAAGATCAGGAGTCAAGTCAATAGTAGAAAAGTAAAAACATAAATAAGCACAGCCCTTGTTTACAATCTGCAGTCTAGAAAGTAGGAAGTGACTACATTCTTGAGACTATTGTTAATTTTTTCACAGGTAAACCTAGAGAAAGAATGTAACAAGTGCAATTCTATTCCCTGAACATAGGTACCTAGTGCCAGCTGAGATGTCCACGGGGCTAACTGATAGGACACAAGGTTATTGGAAGACTTATGCCTTTCTGAAGGAGCATCCTGGAACATTCAGGACATCTCAGGTGAAACTAAGGGTTTAGACAGCTGGAGCAAGCCCTTCAATAATTCATACCATCAGCCTGAGAAGTCATAGAACTTCTAAGGTACAACCATACCAGATAACAGAAATTTGATTTGCAAGAGGATAAAACTAATTTTAAAGATCAAAGAAGTCAGAGGATTTGCTAAAACAATTACTGAGATGGAAGTCCAAAATACTATAATAAGATAATAAACAGTTTCTCCCAGTCTTTCCTAGGCCATTTGATTAGCTTTTTCTAAAATAAGCTTCTTGAATAATAATAATAATGACTTTTATCTGATTGTCCTACTATACATAGCCTGGCCAACGGTCCATTCTACGAAGAAAAATTAAAAGTAGGAAGCAACAAAATTGCAGCTTCCATCAAGTACCTATTGTACTTGCTAGTTCTATGTTTAGATTTTTCATGAAAGTTTAACACCTTTACATAAAGTAAATCATACTACACAGGAAAAAGGAAAAAAAAAAGAAAAATGTCAAGCTCCATGAACACTGTGATTAAGATATTTGCTGGATTTCATCCAAACAAGTTTGTTTCAGTGAGCTACAAGGCCTTACTTTTTCCAAAGAGATTAATCTTATTGAATTTAATGGGATAAAGCAGAATAATCTCCTTCTATATTATCAAGGAAAGTGAAAGAAGAAATGGTTCTTCACGACTATTTAGTGAGTAAAATAAAATGCATTCTGGCCTGAGATGTGCACATTCATCAACACTAAATGGAGCCAGCTGTGTGTCTCACAAAGTCAGAGTTGCTTTTTGTCTTCAAAGTTACTTGGGAAACCTAGAAAGAGACATGAAAGTTATACAAATGTGCCCCTGAATAGATACTTATGGTAAAAATTAGACTCTAAGGGTAAGTATGGTCACCTCCATATAACCCTGAAGACTTTGAGGTGTGAGATAGACTATAGAATAGATAGACTATTTGGTTATAACCAAATGGAAGAGTTCCTGTTTAGGATACTCACAAACTGTTCATTCCTAACTGCCTCTAAATCATTTAAAAAAAGACAGAAAATCGCCAAGGTGAAGTATCATTCCATTGAATGGAAGTCATTTATCATTATATTTAAGAACTTGGACTGTCAGCCTCGATAAATGAAATGGTCCATTGATATAACTCAAATCACTGATGCATAGCTCCAATATATAATGCTTAATTAGGTGTACTAAATTAACTTATTTCTATGTAAAGTGTTTGTGTTTTTTGGAATGAGCCATTTAATTAAAAAGACCCAAGCAGAATATTGTCTCACATCATAGTCCTGCTCTTCTATTGCAAACACAATTTCCAAACTGAAAATCAAATTAAGGAAAACTCAAGAAAATTAACTTTATTCACTGACACATGATGTAAAACCTATTGTCTCCCCAGCATATATATGTTCCCTGATATTTTATAAGAAAGGTTTTGAAAATCTTCTAGCTGTAAATGTCATCTCTTTCATCATTCAATTCAGGCCTCAGATTTAGTATCTAAACATAGGGAGGCATTATGTCACATACCTTGACTGGTAAAGTCTCCCTACCTGTCAGTTAAGAAAGATAACTCTAATGCTTATCCTATGTGTAGGATGTGTAGATAAGATAAATAGGATTATCCACCTTTTTGAGATACTTTCTCTCTCTTCATCAACTGTAGAAGAACAGATGACTAGCTCAGACTGGACATTTCGTGTTCTGATAGTAACAATCTAGTTAGTTAGATGAATACTGATCACTCAACCTCACTCATGGTATAACAAAAATGTCCAAAGAAGGGGTTTAGAACTCCAATTTACAGTGAATAATTATTTAGTCTGTTTTTTTGTATTGATGGGAATTACTGCAATAGAACAAATTGCATCACCATTACCAGACCTTCCCACCCTTACTCCTACTATTGTCCACCCTCAGACACAAAATCTTGTAGCTATAAGAGGTGCTCTGAGATCATATATATGGAAACTAGGTGTGATTTCAAATTAGTCAGTTGATCATGAGTATTTTATAATTGACAAAGTCATTTGTTGTTCAGAGAGGGAGAGACGGGAAGAGGAAATCATTGCAGTGTAAAAAAAAAACAGTACAAGTCTCAGTGGAAAAAAATGCACATAATCAGGCTTGAAACATTATGTTGTAGTCAGTATGGAAGTGTTAAAAAACATATATACAACTCTTTGAGCTAAAACTTCCTGCTTAAGTCTGAGAATGAACAGATGTGTTTTTCAGCTTGTCCTGGAACATAGTTCATACACTAAGAAAAATCAGAACTTTCTGCGTTTGCTGAGGTCTGACTTCTCTAACAATAGAAAATCAATGTTCATCATGTTATTTTTTCCTTCTCAGATCTATTCACTTTTCATCTTCTAGAGAGCTGTACCCACTTCCCTTTTCCAGGTGAGGTAAATAATTCTATGGTCTTGGCCTTCAATATTACTTTGCTAGACAGGATAGCATTATCCCTATTTTGCAGATGAAAAGTTGAGATACTAAAAGGCAAAGGGAGAGATCAGAGCACCTCATTAAGTACTTCTAATTTAATCATTTTGATATTTAAGGATTAGGCTTCAGATTCATCTTAATTTTGGTTAGGTACTTGAAGTGCTTAATTTAGAAGCCTATTTATCTTTATTGTTTTTTGTTGTCAACAGTGAGGTAGGTTTCATCTGACTGAGCATTTCAGTGACCCCCAGAGGACAGTTAGGCTGCTATCTTTAATTTCCTCACTACAGTACCCAGTGTGCAGTGGACTGAATCCATTTCTCGATGCATGGATCTGAAATACTCAGAATATCTGCATTTGGCTTCTGAGTTTCCTCCCTAAAGGAGTAGCTGGAAGTCACTCGTGGGGTGCCAGGAGCTCTCAAACTCAAGCCCTCTAGTCACTCTACCAATGAACATCTAAATGCCCTTCTACATGCCAAATTCCTCAGCTGTCAAAAAAATGGAAATCACATGCCCTCCCCAAATCTTGTTGAGTGATCTGGGCTTCTGAATTATGTTTTCTTTACTTGTTTTTTTCCCATCTTTTTGGTCCCAAGACTTTAGTGCTTTGGCGCAGTTTCCACAGAAGCGTCCATTCTCTGCTCACGATCTGTTCTGTGGTCCCTTGCTTCAACTGGATGTGTAGTTTGAATTTCAGGAAACCATGGAGTAATGATGGTTGATTTGTGTCTCACAGTCTTTGAGTACTCTAATCAGCTGCCTTTTATGCAAAAGAGGAACTCTTCCTCTTTTAGACTTCATTTTGAAATATATTACCATCATATTTGGAGTCCATGATGTTAGAATTTCCTAGGCCCATTCAGATCCTAAGAGATCTTAGAATCATAGGTCTGCACTAGAAACTTCAACAGAATTTAGCTCTTTTTCCCTAATTCATCTAACAATCTCAGACAAGCATGATAGGGTATGTTTCTGAGCCTATACTGCTTCTAGATGTGTGGAGAAATAGTTATGTATTTGATAAGGAAAACCAAGGATGAAATTTTAATGGCCAGGATCATGTTCAAGGCTCTGAGGGCACCAATGGGCCATAATGGCATTACACAGGCTTCTCTGGGTGCTCTCCAAATTTGACCAGAACCAGTTCAGTTCAGACTGGGGCCATCAATCTCTGCCTCACTACCCTGCAGTAGTACCAGGCTTCAGCCTCACCACAGCCGTAGCCCAGCCACGGACTCCCCTGACTGCAATCCATGGACCGACCAGCACCTGGCTGTGATGCCACCACCAGCCCCACTGACACTGGTATCCAGTGCATAGGGAGCTGCCAAACAACTCAGGGCCCTGACAAACACTTCTGTGAATTTAGTTGTCCATTTAATTCCACTTCAAGCACCAAAAGGGAATTTCCAGATCACAAAGTAACTTGCTTGAGAAAGTTTTTGGTGGGGAAGATTTGTAAAATTAATGTAGTGTTCTAAGCACTGGAAAATCTTATTCTGGCATATTGCCTACTCTAGGTGGTCAATACACTCCAGTCATCACAACATAATTTGCAGATAGGTTGAATTCCTGGAAAGATGGTGGCAATCTACCACATTAAAATTTATGAGACAATTCCCAATTACCATATTTGCATTCACTTCTCCTGAGGCCTCTTATTCATTTTGCCTCCACAGTTAGAAGTGGAGTTTACCCACACTACTGGTCTCCTCTGCAAAATGTAAAAGGGGTCATGAATCAAAGCCTTCAGATACTATGGTGTTCAATAAGTGTCATGAGCAAAACCTGAAGCTGACAGCAGTTTGAAGTTGCCAAAAATTATTTTGGCTAAGAAACAAACATCCCATTTATTTTGCCAGCTCAGTTAGGGGCAGTAATTTCTGGCAGAAGGGAAGAACAGACAGCTGGGGATGCTAACTTCTTAAATTGACCCATAACATATCACTAGAACTCATTAGTCTGTTTTATATTATTTGTCATTCTCGTATTGTAGATGTTAGGTGAGATGTTTCATCTCCTGCCACTGAGAAATAACCGAGTTTTAAATTTCAGAAGCAGTTTGAGTTTCCATCATTATGAAAAGATATTCTGATGTGGTTTCCACTAAGGTCCATATGTTTAGCTTCAGTGCAAGACCACTCTATTTTTTTTAAAGATTGTACCTATTCTGAAGTTTTTTTACAATGCCCATTGTTGCTTAAATTATTTTTTGTCTACTAAATACTGCATATATAACATACAGTTAAGCAAGTATGTTTTACGAACACAGTACATTAATATAGTCATATGGTCCATGTTGTTTAAATTCTCTTGGAACAAATTAGGAGACATTGTACTTGTTGTATTTCTAAGTGGATTTTTATGAATGATTGGTTTATTCTGCATAGTATGCCAGAAGTCTTCAGTACAATTCTTTATTTTTTCCTTTTTTTAATATGCATGCAAAGTGCATTTCTTCCAAAAAAAAAAGCAGTTTTGCTGCATACAGTTTTAATTTTGTAAATATAATATATTTTTGATAATATTGCACTGGCATGTTAAAAAAGTAGCCATATACACTGAAGAATATTTTTAGTTCAGTATTTTGATTGGGATTATTCTGCTAATTTCCCATATATCATGCTGAATTGGTTATTTAATTAGTACTAATGTGTTAATCAGAAGCACAAACAAGAACTTTGGAAAGCAAAGATTGTTTTAGAGTTTTTAATTCCTTTTTCCTATCAGTCACAGTGAGAAGTGTTTTACATAATAATGCCATTTTTCTCCCTGATATGATTAAAATTTCACAGGCAAATGAAAGGAATCTTGCCTGTAGCTGAAACCTAATCAAGTGGAGTTATCAAACACAAAGCATATGCCTACTTGTCAGATGATCCATAGTCTGAGACTTTTAGATAGAGGAGAGTAACATTTAGGAAAATAGCACAGGAGTCAGAGCAGGTAGAAATAAGCTAATTTCAGCATCCTCCTCCCCAAAGTGATTAGAAAAACTACTTTCTATAACCTAAGTAACTCATAGATGGTGCATTTTCAGTGTACTTTAATGTTCAATAAAGTACAAGGAGCTTGGGAGAAAAAGGTGTCATACAGGAAACTCTTCATTGCTATCAATAATTTGAAGTTAAACAAACCATTTGAAATTCAAGTCTATTTTATGATCTTAAAAACACAAATGATGAGCCTATTTTTATGCAACATCTTTTGAAATTTATTTAACTTCTTTAAAAATGTCATGCTGTCTAGTGTCCTTCTATGGCCCAGTCACCATATAGTCAACCTGAGCAGTTACTGCTCCATCCACATTTTTTAAATGGCAGCAAAAATTAGACGGTTTAAAAATCCCAACTATCCTTGTGTTAGACTGTGCCAATATTTTTGTAGAAAGAACTAAACAGTCTCATTAAATTATTGCACGGCAAGACGAAATGAATAGCAGCAACCCACTCCTCCTATGGTTGTGCCCTCACTAAAGAGTAGCTCGTTTCCAAGGTTTCTGCTCTACTGTGCATAGAGAGTAATGTCTATTTCATGCATGAAGAGCTGCTGACATCATCTATGCAGTGAAGGAGTGGGGCAAATTTAATCTCAAACACAGGCTCAAGCCTGTGCTTGAAACCTGGTGTACGCACAGCCACATATACTGCAGTCTTCAGAATATGGATTCTTAAGACTCCTAAATTCTTCTATATTATGGAACACATGTTGAAGTTTTTCAAATGCAGTCAGAAACTGAGACACTCTCTTCTACCTCTTCTAAGAATCAATGTAAGAATAACTACTAGAGATATGAGAAAAGAAGATGAAATCTTTGCTTTCTCAGCGAGATTATTCCAATTTCTACCTCAGTCTCACACATGGCGACTCTCAAGACTCTTACTGCTCAGACTTGTTAAATTCTGGAGTGAGTGACTTACATTTTTGTCTAGAAATTCTATCTTTTTCTCATACTGCTATTTATATTCCCAAGTGAAATACTAATTTCAGCTAGTGAACATTTTCCAATTATAGGGATTTAGCGGGGAATTTCAAGGCAGCTCTGATTACAGTATCATTTTACAGAAGAATTATTAGACTGTTCAGCTCACCTGTAGTCAAGAAGCAACAAACTCTTAACCTAAGACTACTCTCCTGGCTACTTTTGTTGACCTATCATTCTCATTCATTTTATTTAGTTCAACATTATTTGCTTTTGTGCACTCTGAGGTTTATTTTTCCAACAGTTAACTTCTGTAGGAGGGTGAATGTCAGGATGGAAATCAGAGGTTTTACTTCTCAAATATATTTAGTGACTTAAGGTCTTTTCCTACAGGGTGCATTCTGTCTCCTCTGCAAGTTCATGAAACCTACCGACTGTCAGTGATGCACAGGCCCTGGCTGCTGTCTGGTTACACCAAAGCTGCAATGGTACTTCTCTTCCAGGTAGTACACTGAGGCACTGATATTACAGAGACCTTCAGAAAGCACCAGATGTCAACAATATTCTGTCAGCAGCTTTCTGCTGTTACCTTGCTCAGATGTGAGCGTGACAGAGCCCTGGAAGAGGCTGCCCAGAGAGGTTGTGGAGTCTCCTTCTCTGGAGATCTTCCAAACCCACCTGGATGCCACCCTGTGCCCGATGCTCTGGGTGTCCCTGATGGAGCAGGGAGTTGGTCTAGATGATCCCTAGAGGTGCCTTCCCACTTTAACCATTCTGTGATTCTGTGTGATTCTATGTGTGCAAAACACAGAACAAAATTGCTTAGGGATTGCACCATACTTTACAATCATAATTCAGCAATAAATTAAAGGAAAAATATATATAATGTTTCATGACCAAGGAAAACTGTGTAAATGACAGTTGCAAAAAAAGTAATGGGGAAACAGGCCTTCCCTGAAGGATGATAGTCTTCAAACACAATATGGCCAGACAGGAACGTTACCAGTTCTTTTTTTTCTTCAGAAAAAAAAAAACAAAACTCTTCCTCAGAGAGCTCATATTTGCAGTCTCCCTAGACATCTCCTTCAATGCAATGTCTAGAGTTCTCACTAGACATCATCTTCAAAGTCTGTGCCTCAATAAGAGAATCTTTGGGCCAGAATTAATCCTAGTCTACTGACTCAACTCACACAGAGCTCCATAAGTTGCATAAGAACTCGGTAGTTTTCTTAATGGACAATGGGATCTTGCACTTCAGCTCTATCAAGCCTTTTTGTATTTTCCCCTTTTTTGTTTCTAAAAGTATTTAGTATAATTATCCTCATGTGTGTTCTCATCATTACCTGTTTTGTTCTGCCTGGTAGGAGATAGTGTCTTGCAGATGTTCACAGTGGCTTCCTGTGGAGCTAAAAAGAACAATGATCGACTTGCCAACTTTTTTTTTTTTTTTTTTTTTTTTAATTTAATGATTTCTGAAATTTCAGGAATTAAAGAGAGTAGCATCACTGTGAGGAAATGTTTGGATGTGCTTTCTTTGAAATGGGCTGTGATCATCATGGTCTCTCTAGTTGGTCACTCATTCAAGGCCATTCATTAGATCAATTGTAAATATTGTTCTTACTGTAAAAAAAAAACACAAGCATTTGCATACTTGTCACTTTCTAAAGCCATGCTGACACTTTGCAAGAAAACAACAGTCCTTGAAAGCTTGAAGTAGAAAACCATTCTCCTAATTCTGCCATCATTTATGCACCTGCTTAACTTTAACAGTCGAATGAGCCTAGTAATTTAATTCAAGAATATAAAACCGTATTATCACATAAAGGTTTTAGTTGCAGACTGATATGATGAATTTGAAGTCTAGACTCCTAATATATTGAGTAGAAAGAGGCAGACACCTGAAGAAGGCAAATCAGAGCATGCAAGTTAAACAGTACCTAGCATGCTTCCTCATCACTGTTAACTTTAAAGGGAACATCCACTCCAATTGCTTATAACAAGGAGGGTTGAACACTCCAGTCATGTCATCTCACATTTGAGATTTTAGACGCATGATAGTGCAAAACTCTGGTGATTTTATGAGTGTAGCTGGTCCTTGATTCTGAAGAAAAAGTAGTGTAAGTCTTTCCCAGTACTTTTCTTTAACCTCTCCCCTTCAAATTCATAGAAGCCCTAGAAACTTCACTCTAGAAATCAGGTGAAAGGATATGGATTTATTAACATTTTTTGCATCTTTACCATGCTGCCAGTTTTGCCACTTAACTCTAAATATTCTTTGCAAATTGAAAATGGAACAAGACTTTTAACTGGAGCTAGAAGTATCACAGAGTCACCAGTTGTCAGCGATCTGAGATCACATTGCAGCTGCTCTTTGAAAATAATAATGGTCTTCACTCATCCATTTGGGTTTTTGCACCATTTCATCCTTCTTTTCCACACTTTTTCTCATGTATAGAATAATTCTGTATAAAACACAATCAGAGCCTCTGAATGAGGAATCGCCAAATAAAACTGTCCATCAAAGCAGGGAGTATGCCTGGGTCATTCTAAAAAGCATTTCAAAGCAGTGTTCCCTGAGATAGACCAGCTTAGTGCAGATTAGAGCACGCAAGTCCTTGGGGACAGGATCAGTCTTCAGAACTCACAGTCTAATGAGTCCATAAGACATACAAGAAGGATCACAAAGTCTCAGCAGCCTGAAATCATGAAAGTTATTTAAACTCCCAGGTTCTGTGTATGTATTTTGCACTCACAGATCTGAGTGGAGCACCATAACAAGTCCCGTGTGCCTTTATGTCTGTGGATCTCAAACTAACTTGACATATACTACTTTTTTCCTTTATAGAAAAAGGAGTCATCTTAAGGATTTCAAAGAAATATACAATTTAATTAAAATGCTACAAACTTTCCAGAATTTTTTATCTTCTACTGCTCAGGTTATGATATTTAGTAAAAAGTATAGTACTTCTTCCTGTATGTCCAGTTAGCGCAGGGTCCCAGGGTCTGGTTAGCCCACAAAGGAGGTGCCAGCAAAGGGAGAAGTTTGTCATTCTCTGAAGAGATCCATATTTCAAAGCATGACCTTTCCTGAGACATTTATTTCTATGAAGTAGTAAAAAATTAGCTGCCTTCTAAAAATATTTCCCATGCCCCTGCAGCCATCATCCCAAAAACAAGAGGCAAAGATCACTGCTGTCCCTCCAAAGCAGTGCAAGTGCTGAAGTGGTGCAGCAGGAGGGAGCAAAGTCTTTTGATGCAAGGCTGAGTCTGTGCAAAGGATTTCAGGCTTTTCAAGCTGGGCTCAGAAACACTGTTAATGAGTGTTGATGTCAATTTAATTCATGGGCTCAGTTTCTGTATGACCAAAAGATCTAGAAAGGTTGGAGCAATGTTTTGAATTCCGAAGTCAATTGTAATTTATCTTACTTAAAATAGGAAAGCCTCCATACTGGGTGATCTGAAGAAAATTCTTCACTGGAAATCAGACATGATAATAAATCACTTCTTGGTTTTCTCGCATGAATAATTTTTGTCTTGTTATGCAAAGCCTGGCAGCTAATTTGAAGCTGAGACCAGAAATGCACAAATAATCAATGTTTCTCATTCCCAGATCTGCTTTTCAGAGAGGCAAAAATACCCTGTGTAGGAAATCAAGTAGTACACAGGAGTGAAGTAACAAATATCTGACATGTTAAGAAATAACCATAATAATACTGCAACAGTAGGCAACATAGTAAATGATGTGATGGGAACAATGTCACCTTGAGCTTCAATCCCTCTTTCTAAATGTATGTATGTCTTTAGCGAAAAAGAATCATATCTCTACACTGAAAAGGAAGTGACTGCAGGATAGACAAAGTTGGGACATTTTTAGAATTGAGTTATGCAAGATTGAAAGTTAACTTTTTTGTTTTGGTGGATAGGTTACTTCCCAGATTGAGCAATGCCCTGGCCATTTCCTCTGGACAACCACTTGAACATAAGTGCTGACACAAGATCAAGACAGGTGAGAGCCCGAAGAACCGGTTGGAGTGAGAGCAAGGCAGAACCATTTCTGGTGGCTGCTCCGGCTCATATCAGCTGGAACTGCGCATCAGGCTACATCTGAGCTGTAGTGGGCTGTAATTCTGAAAAAGTTGGGAGAAAGAGTACGACCTTTAGTTGTAAACACAGAAATCTGCCAAGTGATTTTTGCTCCTTGAGTATCCCAGTGTCAGGAGCAGATTCAAGTGGTGTTTTCCACCTAAAGCTTTTCTCCAGATGTTTCCTAGTGGTTGCCTTGATTGTGCCCCACTCCACACCTTACCCTGAAGGGCTCAAGTATGAAGTGCTGAAGATATCAAATTTCCTCTTCTGACAGGCTCAGGAATACTGATGAAATAAAGATTGCCTGATTATGTCTCTATTTCTACTGTCAGTTCCACAGGCTGAGAAATACTGGATAGCCTCAGAGTTTCATCTTCAGGACTCGAAGAGAGAGAAGTATTTTCTCAGGTAGGCAAGGATAGTTTTGAGTGTAAAATTTAAGCATTTTAAACTGCATTTTATATCCAGCAAAGAATCAGGATGCTACATAAAGGGTGATGGTGACATGTTGAATGTCTTAGTATTCAGATTCCTCTGTTTTGTACAATGTGGAACCTTTTCAGAATCCATTAATGTATTTTGAAAAATCTCCATTGCAGCAGACCAGTTGTGCATTTGAGGCTAGACAGTTCTATCTGGACATATGTGTTGAAAAAGATGGCACACAATTATTAAGTACATGCAGGAGGAAAAGGCATTTATGCTTTTATGAGCTTTTTAGAACTCTAGACTTCAAACAAATGCTAACAGTAAAAGATGTTCAATCAAAATGCCATTAATATTGGGTGGAGGGTTGGAGAAAATAACCCCTTTATAGAGAACAAGGGTCAGTCTCTTTTCTATGCTGCTGATTTCAGCTCACTGTTCAAAAAAAAACAGGATATCTTTCCATCAGACCATCTAATTCTGTTCATAAAATTTTAATGCAGTTCATTAAAAGATTTTATTTAAGATATATAACCCCTGAACACATGTGTACAGGACTTGTCAATTTTGATCAGAAAGCTCAATGTGTATGATAAAGTTGCATATCCAAAAGAAAAGAATATAATAGGGAGGTAGACAGCCGTGTAGTCTAAGCACTGGTGTTTTATTTAGGGAATCTTTAATTTTGGAGTTAATTTAGTTTTAATTTGGATTATGATACAGTTTTACTATTTGCATTTTGGCAAATCCACTACTCTTGGTAGTCCAAATTCATCTAGAATTGGATATCTCACAGAGCTAATGAAGAGAGACAGACACTTCTTCCAATAGCTACTAAAATCTCAGATATTCATAACTCTCCTATGAAGGTGCCCTGTCCTTTCTGTTGACAGAGGGCTGGTGTGATCTGTGACTCATTTGAACACTCTAAGTTAAGTGGGATCCATCAGGCCTCTGTGCCTTATGTTTCAAAGCAGTCCTATGAGCACGAATGGCCGGGAGGTACTTGGCCACTGAAGCAACAGGGTCCATATGAAGTATCTAGAACTGTCCTTGGTTAACACAGTATCAGTTGAAGAATGAATTCTAATTTTCACTGTTTATGCAATGTGAGCTGGAGAGAATTTAGTCTGAGCTGCATGAATGGTTCTTTGAAGATAATATGTATCTGTAAGGTTTAAAATGAAACAAAATTAACTGGACACCCTCTATTGCTGAAAACCGGAGTTAGCTCTTACTGAAGTAATGGAAAGTATATGTGACTTTGCAACATTCCAACTGTGGGAATGCCATTTGCAATCTCATCTTCCTTTATGTATCTGCATACCCACAGCCTTCCTTCCCGTCATGTAAAGGAAGGTATAAACAGGAATATTTCTTTTCATCTAAGAAATAATGAAACTTATTCTTCTCTCATATTTGTCACTGTTTTATTCCGCTAGTATAGATAGCTATGGAGCTACATTCATGAAAATCAGTTGATAATAAATCAGTTAATGGGATTTATCCCACATTAAGTTTCCACAAGGTAGACAAATGTTTTCACCCAAGTTAATTATCCTCAGCTACTTTTTCTAATCCAAGGGAAAATTAAATAGGCTTGTCTATAGCGAATCATGTGAATGGTTTAAATATCTTCTTTTGCACTAGCGCTGTCCTGCTCAGGAGATTGACATGCTCCACTGGGTTGAGAGTGACTAGCTCAGATGCAAAGATTTTCACACAAACGTTTACACTGAATGAGAAAAAACAGGCCTTCCAAAACGAGGCAAAAATGATGACATCTTTTGCTCTTTCTTTTTCAGTTTTTGACAAGCCAACTCCGAAAAGTTTACTCCGTGCAATATTCCACACTTTCCGCAATATGTATAGTATACTAGCAGGTCTAATGCATCACCCTCATAGTCTTGTAGATCAGTATCCTTATTCAGCACAGGATACCTGCTGTTGGAAAAAATGATTACATCTTTTCTATATCTGATTTATTTCAGTCAAACACGGTTGTAATTCCAGGCATAGTAATGCTGGAAATCTGAGGAATCTGAAGCATTTTTATCTCTGAAATCACTACCTAAGTATTTCTGAAGTAAGTGTTACTTCACTGTGCCTCACCTGTTAGTCAACTTTTGGCACTTCTCCATGCCTGATGCTTCAAAGCAATTTAGAAGAGTCCTGTCATGTATTTAAATGTTTGAGCAATCTAGCAGTTGGTGACCATTTTCCTCCCTGAACTACCCAGATAAATGGCTTGTGATTCAAAGACAAGACCGTGCAGTCTGTAGAGCTCCTCTTTGGATGTGACTGTTCTGTGCAGTGTGCAAGGTGGCTGGAACATCCACATAGGATTGCACTGTGCTTGGCAGAGATATCCAGACAGACCCTGCAAAGAGAACAGCATTAATTCATCAGAACACCTGCCCTGGTCTGTCTGCAGGGCTAACTAAGCGGGACACAGACCCACACTTGGTTATTCCTTTCCTATTTCCAGAGCTAGCTTGCCTGGCATAGCACATAGATTTGCACATCTTTGTCCTTTGCTATGGGTACGTATCACCTGGAGTGTCCTGGCTCACAATGTCACTTCTTTACTTTCTGTGTGATAGAAATAGTTACAGGACTATCCAAGCCTAGTTGTACTTGCTTACAACAAAAGGCATATTATTCTTAAAATAATAAAATAAAAAAACACTGGAGAGTGGGGAGAGTGGGTTATTTTCTCAGAGAAGCTCATTGATGGACAGAAGAAAGCATGGAGAAGATGAGTCACTTTAACTGTAATCATTAGTGATTCTGAAGTAAACAGCCTTTACAAGGAAAGTAGAATACTTGACTCAAGTACTCTACTGAACAAACCTTACCCTTTAACCTGTCATAAAACAGAATGTCCTAACAGTGTGACCACTTAATTATTTTATGTTACTAAGTATAGAATATATATTTTGAGATTAAGACACTGTTGTACAAGGAGCAGTATGACCATAACAAAGAAGAGAGATTTTGTCCTAAGGGAGTTTGAACCAGAACAGACAGAAAACAAGAAAGAGAAACAGAGGAATTGGGGTGAAGTAATCCACCTGAGCTTATATAACAATGAAAAACAAAGCCTTATCTTGCTTATTCCTCCAAGTGTTCTCTTTTTATGTATTTTTGTGAGATACTAAATTCATTGTTTGTTGTTGTTGTTTTTAACTTTCCATGTGAATTCTGGGCTCAGGAGCAGGGCGATAAACCCAGGGACTAAAATCTCCCCGGCAGCTGCAGGAAGAAGTAAATTCAAGCTCTCTTGTCAAACCCAAGCCTTCTGCCGGGAGCCTGGCGCTCACGCAGGCTGTGTGGACTGTCTCCCCATCACCCTGACTGCTGATTAAGCAAAACATGTGCTTAAGTCCATCCAGCCATTGAGACCCATAGAAAACTTGTCATGCAGAAACCTGTAGAAAAGCAGGGAAAAGAAATAGAGTCAAAAATCATATTTACTTCGTACTTTATATTTGAGCATCAATTCAACATATTCTCTTCCAGAGCATGGAAGGAGCAGGCAGTCTCTTCACTGTCTGGCTCAGCAAGCACGTTGGAAATGTTCCTGGACCTTCTTCCCCTCGACTCCAGCCAACCATGGCAGAAAGACTAAACCAGCTCTGTTTACAGTATTTTAAGACAGAGAAGAGCAGTATGTTCCCAGTTGGTTGGAGTTTTATTCTCTTTGAGAGTGATGGATTTGGTGAGAAATACATGTTTATAAAGATGAAGATGTGACTCATTTTGTAAGGCAAATTCTAAACATTTGACCTTGTCATATAATTTTCCTACTCCTTAGTTTCATGTAGTTGAAGACCAGCACGGTTTATTAAAGTAAGTGCAAGAGTGAAGCTAATGTCACGATTAGCAAAATAAACATGAAACAAAAGTGGTTTATAAATGTCAGGATAATCCTCAACTGCCAAAATGCTCTGATCATGCCGTGGAATGAGTGGTGTCACTTTGGGAAAAGGCTTTCTGGCTGCCTAAACTGTGCCTGTCGCAAGACATCAAACCATCAAATATTTACCTCCTTGCAGAGCCCAGTTACTTAGCCTCAGAGCACTACCCTGCGACTCTAATGAGAAAGCAGGAGGGATAACTGGGCTCTCAGTGCCAGAATGACTTTGAGGAACATTATTCAAGCAGTCCTAACAGGACCCATGTTCTGGTTGAATACAACCCCTTTTCAGACCCAGACTCTTACTGGAGAAAGAAAAGGAAGACTCAGATTAGTTCCTGCCTGCATATATAAACCAGGCACATCTAAGAAAGATGGTCCTTGATGGATCTAAAAAAAGATGGTCCTTCAAGAAGAGGAATCCATTCTAATTATGGTCGTGTGCTTGGCTGTACCCAAGCTCTGAATGATTCAGAAGGGGCAGGAGGGAAAGATAATGGAAAAACTCAGCTCTGAAGCAGGAAAACAAAAAAGGATTACATGGAGAGTATGTATTTGTATTTATATCTATACCTTTATTCTAAATATATAACATGTCTAAATACATATGTTTAGGTGCATAAGTATAAATATATATATATATCTGTTTGTGCAAAGAGATTTACATCTAAGAGTCTAAGTTCTATTTTCTTCCCTAGATTAATATGTAGTCTGTTTCTGAAAGTTTGTTCATAAAGCAGATTTGAGGATTCTAACTTTGAACAGTGAAAATGACAGACATGTTGAGAAGTCTGCTTATTTTGGGAGCCTCTAAAAAGCAGACCAAGCTAACTTCTTAATGGCCCTGGGAAGATCTCAATTAGACAAGATTTAATGCTGGGAGAAAAAAAAATCTGGCTCCTAAAAAAAAAAGATGACTTATCTTTTATGCATTTGAATTCCCACTATCTATGCCTTCCCAACCTGGATATCATCCACTAGCCCATTAATTGGCTCTCTCCCTGCCTGACACACTTAACACATTTCATGCTAATAAGGGTTTCAAAGCGCATTTACCACTTCAGTTTTCTGGGACTTTGATATTAATAACAATGAAGCCTTGTACAAATGGACAAGGTAAGCTTCCTGAAGCTTTTTTTTTTTTTTTTTTTGTATTAGAAACTTAAACTCCTCAGCCCATGTTTACATTCCTTCAACCAAGACAACTGGCTAAAGGTTTCAAGGATGAACTTGGCTTCTCATTGCAGTCTTAACAGAGAGCTGCAGGTATTGTCCGTATGCTGAAGACTTTGCATGATTTCCTGCTCTCCCTAATCAAACCCAGAAATTAGTAGACTATTCACACATCTAGAATTGCATTAATTCATTGCAGGGCCAGAAGAGGCCACCAGACCCATACAAACTGTATCTGAGTTAAAGCCTTTGTTTTCTGACATAGCCAATTTCAATTGAAAGGCTTCAGGAGAGAGAGAATCCCTCATAATGATACAGACATTATTGGATAGGATGTTTCAATGCTTTAATTAACTTCACTAATAGGAAATTATGTCTTAATTTGTTCAATTTCATTTTTCAGGTACTGAATCTTGGTTTGCCTCTGTCAGGAAAAGCTCAAAAGAAGCCTCCTTTCATCATCTGTGTCTTTCTACACACAGTTCAGTACAGGGTAGAGTTCATCTAGCTCTTGTGACAAGGCCAGTTTCTAATCTGTGGATCATTTATAGGGATCCTTTTGAACACCAATATTTCTGCATCTTCTTGAGGTGGACACCACTACTCAGCAAGGTATTCTACAGTATTGCTGCTGTATGAACAGAAGCTATTCCCCTGACCACGTATGTGCTGACACCTCAGAGGAAAAGAAGTTCTGATGTAGGGAATTTAGGACCCATTTTGCAGGCTTGTTATAAACGGTGGGCTACGCTATCCACAAAACTTACTGTCTCTTCAGTGTTATTGACACTGTTTGAGTCTTTGGTCTGTTTTGGGCCACTCAAACTAGTGCTCTTTCTCTCTCCACAAAATCCATAAAAGTAGGATAGCCCTAAGACGTGCAGGCAGAAAAGCCAGGCTACTCCAACTCATGGCCAGAAAGGGCTTTCTGTTCCTTTTTATGCTTAGCACTAGAAGCATAGCCAAGAAAAAAGCAGAAGTGAAGATGACTTGAGTACCAAAATCCTCATGTATTACCCACACTAATCCCTACATCTTTCTACTGCCAACATGGATCGGAAACTTCAGATGCTTTTGCCCCCTAACTGGCTCCAAGCCTGGAGCAAAACCTTCCCCCTGTGCCTGGCCTTGGGGGCTGTGGGAATCCGCAGCTCCTGCTTTGTCATGGAAAGGCAAGAGTGGATTGAGCAAGCACACTGACAATCTGCCTGCAGCAAAACAGCAAAGGGCTGGTAATTAATAATATATCTGTGTCTGTCTGTTTGCACTGTGTTCTCTCTCTTTACAGTGTAATGAGGACTTTGAGAAAACAGTAACAAAATGGAATTGTTTAAGCGTGTATTTTCTTGAAAGGAATAAAACGTGACTATGCTTCTTGCCAAGTTACAGAGAATATTTTCATTTGAAAAGTAACTAGTCTGGAAATTTAGAGAGATGAAAATATAGAACTATATTCTCTCAGCTGCTGGACTCCAGCAAAGTAAATGAAATCAGGCTGATTTACTCCTGCTGAGAACAGCGCCCACTCAGTCACATGCTAAGTTTGCATCCAGGCTTCCCCTGGGCAGGCTCTACCGTCCTTTATGGAGGAGTTGGAAGAGATGTGAGTTCTGTCTCCAGCCCCATCAAATGATGGATGTGCACAGAACACAATGAGCACACAAACAGTCCCATAACACCAGCTAGTGTTGTCTGATCAGTGCATGTACTTCTAGACGTATGAAGCAGATGGCAAACTGGGACTTTCTGCAAAGGAAGTGGCAGGGAGCAGAATACAAATCAGCAAAACAGTTGCCATCACCTTCTACCTGAAAAAGCTGGTGGAGATGAGTCACCAAGCATCAGACCATGGTGAGTTGTTCTGAAACTTGGTCACTCCATTCCAGCTTCACCTATGGATCATTCTATTGCAAGGATTTAACTTTTCTCTTGGTTTCGTTTTATGTCTTTTTGTATTTCACAAATTTCTTGTTTAACTGACCTCTGTAAGGTCAAATTTGCCCTAAAGCTCATTTTTTTCTTATTTCCAGCTGAAATCCTACCCAGCCCAACACAATTTCTTTTCCTATTCTTCTGCTTTCCCTTCCTCTCCCTCACAGGGGAAGAGAATGAGAAAAAAAAAATCATATGTAAGTTATAAAGTATATGAGGATTATTTATTGTACCTTTCACACCTTTCTGTGAGCAACTGTTTACATAGCAGTCAAGTTTTTAAAGAGATCTTACTGTTCCTATCTGTCCTCCCCTACCTATCAAATGAGTTGCCTTTTCCTCCCAGTAACAGACTCACTGCGTCCAAAACTATCCACAACACTTATGGAAGCACCATGTGGTTGTTCATGTGAAGGACTGTTGAAGGTCTGCATAGACACCAGCTTTGAGAGGTCAGTCTCCACAGACCCATTCCTCCTGACTACTGCATTGTTTTAGTATATGTTAAGAGCTCCTCATTTAAAATGATAACTGATGAATATTAATTTCCTTCCAGTTTTCTATTCTTCTCATGAAAGGCAAGAAGAACTTTTTCTCTTCTCTTCTCTTCTCTTCTCTTCTCTTCTCTTCTCTTCTCTTCTCTTCTCTTCTCTTCTCTTCTCTTCTCTTCCTTTTTCTTCCTTTTTCTTCTTTTTTCTTTAAATCCATTTCTGCAGCTTTCTTCTAATGCATTTAAAAAGCTATTTCTGTGGTGTGCTTAGGACATAGAGCACTCATTGACCTGATAAAGGTCAAAAAGAAAATAGGTGGCTAAAATGGTAAAAGAATCAATCCTCTTATTTCTACATCTATCACCTAGACTCCATTGTCTGTCCTTCAGATCAAAATTAGTGCTCATTGCTTTAACTGTTATGAAAAGAGCCAGAGAGCTTTTTTTTTTTTTGGTCACATGATGACAGCAGACATAGAGCAAAAGCTGATACAACAGTCTTAAGAAAAATCTTCTGTCATTCCAAAGTCCTTGTTTCTACACTATTTTTCTTTTACTTTTCTTTTTTTTGTTGTTCTGTTGAATCATAGAACACCTAAGACACACATTTCTTAACTGGTATTATTAAATGCAAAAAAAAAAAAGAAAAAAAAAGGAAGAAGAAAATGAAAACAAAGGAATTGCGGTAGAGAAACAGAAGAAAGTGGGAGTTAATACATATCTTGACTTTGTTTCCAAGTTTACTTTTTTGGAAGTCCGGCACACCAAATTCCTCTCCCTCCCCAATCCATAAGACCTTGCTCTTACAAAAACTTATGTTTG
Source organism: Crypturellus tataupa (assembly GCA_034781795.1). Lineage (NCBI taxonomy): Eukaryota > Metazoa > Chordata > Aves > Tinamiformes > Tinamidae > Crypturellus > Crypturellus tataupa. The sequence continues at coordinate 1,016,532 of JAWLRI010000551.1, read as the reverse complement.
TGTTTAATTTAATGAGCTACTAAAAATGGACCTTGTGAAGTATTGCAGGACCCAGGACTGAAGGTGAGGTCTAACCATAGGTGTTTCCACAGGAGAATATTGTTTTGAGTCATGTACTAGAAAAGGGTCTCATGATGGAGGAAAGGTGTCCTGCTCTTTGCATGAATATAAATTTTATGTCCCTTCCAGCTGGCTGCAACATGAGTCTAAGTATTGCATTATGAATAATCAGAAAACTGCTTCAGTGCTTCAGTGGAGTTTCTATCCTCATCGTCTGCAGCCTTTCAGATCAGCATGTTTAAGTGAAATAAATCATTTGACTTTGGAAACATTATCCCCCTAAATCATTTGTACTTCTCTACTACATTTTTTTTTAATTCCTCCCACTCCCTTCTTCTGCCTGCTATCTTCATTTTAGGAAATGCAAGTGCATATAAGTGACACTTTGACTTTCACACAGCCAGCTGAACCACACCAGAGTTCACATGGCCAATTTACCATCTACTCAGTAAATCTAGTCTTTCCATCAGCCATAACTACTACCATTCCTGTTCTGAGCTACTGCAGCTGAGAGACAGGGAGAAGGTACCCAGTTTTCTGGGACTCAACATGTCTTTCTGATACAATATGAGGAGGAGGACAACTTTCTTGTGGTAATTTTTGTAGCAGGAAAATAGGGCTCAGAGACTCCTACATAAGGCATATGCTCTGCACCTCAGTTCATGTGAGATTCATGGGTTGATATTTATTGCATGAAAAACTGAAATGAATCATCTGGCTTTGGAAACATAAAACATCTGTACATCTCTTCCATACTTTTCCCTACTTTTCTCTTTCTCTTCACCTTCTTTTTTTCCTCTTTCAACCCTCAGGAGGATAATGGATAACAGTTTATATTTATTGCATGAAAAATATCTTTCTCCAGATACAGTAAGGCGAGTTGTTTGTTACCAGTCAAACTTTATTCACACTTGCTCATCTGTAGCACTTTTTGAAACATTCTAGTTGAAAGCTACTCCTTTAAGGTTTAACTTTTAGTATTCTTTTAGCATATCAGCTCTCTTTAATTGACAAGAGTAGCATCTATGCAAACCTCTGACAGTTCTTCTCATCTGTAGATCTCAAAACATTTTGTACCAAATGGCACACGATCTTAGCCCAACTTTATCAGTCCTGTGACACAAAGATGATTTTCCTATAGTCTGACAGAAATTCAGAGTAAGACAGAGGTTTTTAATGTTGCTATGTCATTTTTATGACCAGCTTAAGGGGCAGGGAAATTTTAAAGTTTAACTTCTGCACTCTGGAGCAGATTCCAAAAAGTTCTTGAGTTACATCCACATGAAGAGAATTAGACTTCAAAAAACCTCAAACAGGTCAGTTTTTCTTAATGTTATCACTGCAGACATATAGCTGAAAATAAACATTGACTAAAAAAATATATTTGAAAATCAGTCCTCAAATGCAGGTGACATGGAAGCATTTCTGTTCAGGCCATATTGACAGCCTGAATCCTCTCCTGACAACATTCCTAATTTCAGAAACAAAGACAGTAATCATTATTTTTAATGAGACCCTGAAAAAAGGTCTCTCTCTTTCTAATTTTCTTCTTCAAATGCTCCCACGTGCCTAGTGGTTAACTCATGTCATCAAAAGGTAAGAACTTGAAATTCAGTTCCCTCCTTAGTCTGAAAAGTTTCAAATCCCCATCTCTCTAATACCTGGAAAGACAAATCATTTGGAGGTGGGAGGGAAGGGGATACTGTTGCCATTGCTGTTACTTTACTGTGCAGAAAGTCATCCAAGATTAGAGAGTTAGAAAGACAAAGACAAAGATAGAAAGTTCATGCTCTTCATGGAACTTCAGCCCTCTGACAGAAGGCCCTATTTCTAGCACTATGAATTTTACATAAAATATACATAAAATATATATTATACTACATATATATAGTATAAATATATATGTAAAATATATACTATATATTTGTAAATATGTAGTATATATTTTATGTCCATATATTTTAGGCAAAACAGTAAAACAATGAAAAGTATGAAGAATCCTTGATATGAGAACAGGAAATTAGTCACCGGTAAGTTTCCTAACCTTTCACTTAGCAATTTAATCTTATTACTGTGATTTCTTTGATTTTTACTCTAATACTTGTTTATTTCTCTCCTGCCTCTCCTGCCAAGCGCCCACCTTGACAATTAATGTATTATTTTGGGATAAGCCAGCTCCAGAGCTGAAGACCAGTGCCCAGGAGAAGGAATAGTTTAGCATCTCATGCACTGGCTCCAATAACTCACATCTTGTATACCAGCAATTAACCTGTTTCAGGTGTGTTCATAAGGAAAGCCATGGCCATGTCTGGTTTTGGGGAGTGTGGTCTTGTCAGCACGTCTGAGAACCATGGCCAGGCTGAGTTCCTCTGCAAGCTTAAATAAGAAATAGTTTTGGTGAGATTTATCTGCCTACCTTGAGATGAGCACCGACATTTACTTCTGAATTCATCCTATGTGCTGCCTTTTAAAATCAATGTGAGAAAAAGTCACCTTCATATCAAGGTTCATTCGAACTATTTGAACAACTATTTCCTTGGATTGTTCTCTTAAATGATCCAGACACATTTCTTTAGTAACTTCTCTGCTAGTTTAGTGATTTAAATTAACTCACAAGGGGTGCTAGTAGGAGAGAGACAAGGATAAGTGTGAACAGAGGTAAACAGTCAGATTAGCATATTCTGTCTCCTCAAGCCTTTGATACCTAAATTCTGTTTATCTCCCTATTTAGATGTCTGAAGTTGTCTCATAGCACAACTATTTCTGAAAGCAAGATGCCAACATATTTCAAATGATGAATAATATGATGGAAAATGGATAATTTGACATGTGCAATACTGTTTCCAGATCAAATGAATGAGGTGAATTCAGTGAATATTGCCCTCTTTACAGCTGAGATAAAAAAGGTAAGAAGGAGCAAAGAGAATGACATTGAAGTGATTTATTGATAATGTGTAAAATATGGTTGAAAATATATTTTTTTATATTTTATTCTCTGGAAATCGAATGACATTTGGCTTGTTTAACTTTTGGAATGTCTAAAAGACATATTGTCTGCTCAGGAACAGTCTTAGTCAAACTCCCAATGAAGACAAAAGAAAAATTCTCTTTAATGGAAATTGGAGAACTGACAATGAAAAGAAAAATTCCAAAGCATTTGTTGACTGAACGAATACACATTTGACAGTTGGTTTATACAATAACTTGACGAGTATAAAACAATATAACAATACTACTTTATCAATTTAAGATTTTCTTAAGATTAACTATGTGTGTGTAAAAAAATCCATTTTGTTTTATGTAGGAGCGTAGATGTGGGACATAGGCATAGGCAAGGTCACTTAGTTTACCATAACTTTGTGAATATGCCTACAGAGTCTTTTGGTGATGGCATATGCAGTTTACTCCATCTCAGCCAAGACCTGAGCTAATTACAGAAAGGAAGATTCAATTAAAGCACTGCTGAAAGGCAGGATATATTATCTTGGACTCTGAACTACAACAATATACCTAACAGGGCCTCTAGCCTGGAGCTGGCAAGCACTACTACAGGTCTGTAATACCAAATACTTGGAAAAATAACACTGGAAAATTGACATAGGGATTTATTCCTCACAACACTGACTTCAGAATTTTTTTTAAGGCTATAAATATATAAGTAACTAAACACCAGTCTGGCAAAAATTTGGGCTACAAAAGGTATTATTCACCACTTTCACAGGGGTATTGAAAGAATTGATTTGGCCCAGACATGCAATATACATTAGGATTTCTAGACAAAAGGCTGTATGTATTCAAAGTTCTATTACAATGAACTAGCAGAGTATGCTAAGAGTGTTGTTGTGATTTTGATAAGATGAATTTAGTCTGAGTTAGTAAGTGGTCGCTGTGAGACAGCAGTTTCCATTCCTACCTGTAAGAGAAACAATGTCTCAAAAGCAATTCCCAGATGTAAAAATGACCTTAAAATCCACATATAGAACCCCAGAAGCTAACTCCAAACCAAGTGGCAGAGTGTGTGAAACATATCTTCATTTAAGCTAATTCTGAAATAAGTTCTCCACAATGAAAATTCAGATTTTTTTATGGTAACATTAATGTAAAATAGATACTTGTAATAAGCATTAGTCAGGTTTATATTTAATCTTCCCTCTATCAAGATTTACTTGAATACTATATGTTTGGATGTAAAGCCAAGTCCCACTGTGATGGGATGAAGAGTTTGGATAGTGCGGTTACTTGGGCTCCCAGGAATTTTTTTCCACAATAATCAACAGCTAAGTCTAGAGCATAAAGGATGGATGCTCCAACAGCAGAGCAGAAATAAAGGACATGTTGCTAGCCTCAGATTTGTGTAAAGTAAGAAAAATTTGGCAAACATGAGAGGCTAGTTAGAAGATAGAAGTTTGCAAACAGGAGCTGAAAAAAGGAAAGAAGACTTCTTGGGATATGTGTAGAAAATAATCTCTTTAAATTGTCTTTTTTTTTTCTTTTTCTTTTTTTTTCCTTCTTTTTTTTTTCCCCTATTCTATTCTCAGATGGAAATAACAGCTTAGTATTTACAAAGGGAGAGTTACTTCTGAAGAAAGTGTTCTCCAAGGCATTGAATGGGGAAAATGAGCTTGAACTACTGAGAAAGGTAATGTAAAGGACATAGATACAAATGTCAGAAGACATAAAAAAGCAGGCCAGATTTTAAGTCCTTCTTAGTCTAAGAAATAAGTAGTGCCCATATCACTCATGCCAAGAACCATGTTAGCCAAGAGGGTAGGAGCAACTCTGAAATGAAGTATTTATCTTCTTCTAAGCAAAGAAAGAATTCAAGACAAAAAAAGATAGAAGGAGCAAGAAAAAGACTAACTCTATAGTCTGTGTAAAGTCAGTCAAGAAAAGGTAGCATAGGTGAAAATCAAAATTTTATGATTTCCTACAGCTCAATATCGAGCTGTCCATCCCCCTAGTTCATGCACTAACCCCAGAGCTATGGAACCAGGTTTCCATCTTCTGCTTGGCTCCCATCCTGTGAAACCTAGTTTGTATTTGGAATTCAGTGCAATTTCAACGGGAGGCATAGGAAATAGCTGCAGGCTTGCTGTTTGTTATACTTACTGGTAGATAAAAAGCATGAGGGTGCGCTTCCTCAACAGGGTATGAGTTTAAGGCTTGTCTTTCCCATCAGCACAGTACATGGATTATTGATCAAGTGTAAAAGTGTGAGGAAGCTAAGGCGGATAAGAGAATGTGACCACTGTGTTATAAAATAAAAAGGATGTCCTCTGTTTCATTCCTGCAAGGCACGAAAGGTATGGCAGAGGACATGTAGCCTGCACACAGCAGCAGCAAACAAAAGCTAAACCACTGAAAACGTTTTCAGCTCTAGCTGACAGGACTTGGCATCTATTTTACTGCAAAGACTAGAGACAATGTAAAAGTACCTTCAGACATGAAAATCTAGTCTGTGAATCTTGGTCAGATTTAAGAGCCTTCCCAGCTCCTGTCTGGAATACAGACCCATTGTTCTCCATAAGCTATTCTGCTTTCCTCATTACTTCATATGGTACCTTCAGCTCCTCCTCATGCAGCTCACTGAACAGTGGGAATCTCATTTAGAAGGGCTTATCTCCCCCTAATGCAGGACAGGACTTTCTACTCAAGGATTATGGCACCCAAAGGTTTGGTGAAATATCTAAGTCACCCTGCAAAGGTATTTGGACAATAGATTTAGTAATGTTTGCAAGATGTTCAGGTACTTCAGTAATAGGAATTCTATAAGTACTTCCAATATTTTACTTTTAAAGCACAAATTTTGTTCCAGTTTCCCTAGGGCTGCACCTCCCACAGCCCGTTTCCCAGTGCAGCATGAGTCAGAAAACTGGCTGTGCTGCTGAACAGACCTAGCATTCCCTGCCCTCATCGACTGATGACACGGCTCCTTCCAAACCAGCCTGATTTTCCTCGGGGGCTTTGGGACAGTACAATGTCTGATCTGGGACAGCAACAGAGCCACTATCCTAATACTTCCCTGCTAGCTAAACAAACAGGAACTCAGTTCCATACAGCTCTCATTTTTGGTAAGAGTGACAACCAGGCCCAGTACTATGTTTTTTTCTTGTTTCTCTGTTACCGTTGTTACATTTGTTTCAATCTCCTGTCGTGTCTTGTATTCGCACAGTAACTGGTGCCATTATTGCTGAGCTGTGTAATTACACAGTGGATCGCTCAGTAGCACTAAGTGTATAATTACAAAGTTCTCCAAAGTAGAAGGACAAAACAACTGTTCAGTGTTTGCTGCCAGTGGAGTTTTACTGTATGCATTTTCCATACCACTTAGTTTACTGCCTACTTAACTTTCTATAAAGTGTAATTAGATTCTGGGTAGGGTTGGAAGACACATGGTGTATAATATACTAACTGCACTTTTATTCATAAAGTAACAAAGACTCTGCGTCAAGTTAATGCCAACAGTTTCCCTTGGAAATAGCACAAATAATTTGTCACTGCTCATTACTCTCACACTACTATACCATTGTTAGCTTTTGAAAGGACAGTTTCTAAAATTAACCAGAAGAGTTGATTACTGGTTTTGGTATTGTAATGTTTAAATGGACCAATTCAAGATCTACACATTTAACCCAAGCAAATAGAAGTGTTTTGGTTTTGTGTTTGTCTCTCTGGCAGGTATAGATTGTTTCTTTCTGAAGGATAAAGACTACCCAGAGGAATACACAGAACAAAGCCAGCGCAAGGCTTCCGAGGCGGGTACTGATGTCTACCTGAGCCTTTTACAGATGGCAAGAATAAAATCTCTCTGAAAGAGACAACAGAGGTCAGGCCACTGCATGAGAGACTTTCACAAACCCACAGAGATTTCCCTGTTTTTTTCCAGAGGAAAAAAAGATAAAACAGCTTCTCCAAGGTCATAAACGACAGACCTGTAGCAGAACAAGGAACAGAAGGGAGGTTTCCTAAACGCTTTGTTACTGCTGGGTCCACCTGGACATGCTGTTTTGCCTCTCTGTAACTACTTTAATCCACCTCAGTCTCTTTAGGCCTCCATCGGTGCAAGACAGCTGTGTTCCTGTGAATCTGGCTCAGTTCATCAATCACCGTACATTTTGATGCTTTTCTTGGAGGCAGAGATGTGTACTTTGCAAACATCGTGTTTACACCTGCCTCAGCAGGGCTGTAAGGGCAAACTGGTTGCAGCACCCACTCCCATACTAAAACAATTCAGGGGTCTGACTGGCATGTCACTTGTGGACAACTAATCTTTACCCGATTCATATGAACTTCTGGTAACTTGAGTAACACTAGGTCCACGGATGGCTTCACTCCTCTTCCACTTCACCTTAGTGTATAAAAGGCTTCATATACTGAACTATCCTGTGTCTAAAACAGAGGATGAGGTTTGGACAGAGAGACCTAGTGTCTGCATTCTGGGAATAAAGAAATACTTTGTAAGATATATCAGCTCTCCTTATGTTTCTGGGTGTGAATGGCTGGCTGGAACCACAGCTCATCCAGCTCTGTTTCCAGAAGCAGCAAGGGTGTCATTTTCTCCTTGAGGCTGGAGCTGCAATCTTCAAAAAGAAGAAAAGCAGGAGAGATTTGTCGATATCTGACCAAATGTGGAACACATCACCCTAGTCGGGTCACAGTGCTCATCATCTCAAAGAAAAGTAAATTACAGAAGAATGGATCTCATACCCAAATCCAGACCAGTTGGAAGGTCTATCCTTTCCATTGCCTTTCTGACAAAAGATAAACTGGTCACTAAAATCCAGCTCTCTATTACAAGAGTATTAGCCCAACATTAGCAGTGTCTGGTGAAACTGGAGAAAATGAGAACTCACTTTGATTTTTTTTTTCCTGATACATATAGAGAAACATTTTGCTGCAGTATCCTGAGATAGTTCGTAGTGCTCCAACCCAGGTTTCCCAGGATCTGCTTTGGATCTATTAAATCACTTCACAGCAGTTTTGGAAGAAAATACTCATATAAAAAGTGATCCTAATCAGACTGTCCTAAACAACAAGATTTAGTTTACAAAGCTGTAAGTTTCCCCTATTTCACAGAATCATAGAATAGTTGGGGTGGGAAGGGACTGTTTGAGATCATCTGGTCCAGCAGATTACCCCAGATCATAGATTTAGATAGATTTAGAGACCATCTCTAGGTAAAAGAAGGTAATCAGGAGTAGTCAGCATGGATTCACCAAGGGAAAGGCATGTCTGAAGAACCTGGTAGCCTTCTATGATGAGGTGACCGGCTGGATTAACAATGGAAGAGCCATGGATGTTGTCTATCTCGACTTCAGCAAAGCTTTCGACACAGTCTGCCATAACATCCTCATAGAAAAGCTTAGCAAGCGTGGACTGGATGAGTGGACAGTGAGGTGGATTGAGGACTGGATGGATGGCAGAGCCCAGTGGTGATAAATGGGGCCGACTCTAATTGGAGGCCTGTGGTCAGTGGTGTCCGCAAGGGTCAGTGCTGGACCCGGTGCTCTTCAACAACTTGGACAAGGGGACAGAGTGCACCCTGAGCAAATTTGCAGATGACACCAAATTGGGAGGAGTGGCCGACACTCCCGAGGGCTGTGCTGCCATTCAGAGAGATCTAGACAGGTTGGAGAGTTGGGCAGAGAGGAACTTTATGAGATTCAGTAAGGACAAGTGCAGGGTCCTGCACCTGGCGGGAAATAACCCCAGGCACCAGGACAGATTAGGGGTTGACCTCCTGGAAAGCAGCTCTGCGGAGAGGAATTCAGGAGTCCTGGTTGACAACAGGTTAACCATGAGGCAGCAATGTGCCCTCGTGGCCAAGAAGGCCAATGGGATCCTGGC
>JAWLRI010000551.1:942379-1007525 GCA_034781795.1 Crypturellus tataupa | reverse complement strand
GTGGAGTCTCCTTCCCTGGAGATCTTCCAAACCCGCCTGGATGCCACCCTGTGCCCCGTGCTCTGGGTGTCCCTGTTAGAGCGGGGAGGTTGGACTAGATGATCTCTAAAAGGCCCTACCAAACTGAACCATTCTGTGATTCTGTGATCATGTCCAAATAGATTTTCAATATCTCCAAGGAAGAAGACTCCACAATCTCTTTGGAAACTGCTTAGCCACCATCACAAAGAAAAATTATTTTCTTAGGTTCAGAGAGAGCTTCATATGTTTCAGTTTGTGCTCATCACCTCTCATCCAGTCACTGAATAGCCTGGCCCCATTCTTTTTGTGCTCTCCCATCAGGCATTATAAAGTCCCTCTGAACCTTCTCTTCTCTAGTTCCATCTCTTTCAGCTCTCTCTTCATATTACAGATGCTCCAGTCTCTTAATCATCATTGTGGTCCTTTGCTGGACTTGCTCCAGTAAAACCGTATCTTTCTTGTACATGGAAAATAGGTACATAATCACACACGGGACAAGATAAATACATTTTTTTAGGTCTTTTTTTCCCAGTAGTGGGAATACTTTGACTGCTGAAAGCTGTTGTTGCTTCATAGCTCATATTTTTCATGTAATACACCTTTTCCCTTTTTTATCTGATTTTGTTTCCCCTATATTTTTTCATTTCAGAAAAAGATTTTTCTCTTCCCACTGTTGCTTGTCTGTAGAGTGCTGACCCACAGAGACTCGGTGAGGTACTAGTTCTCTTCAGTAAGTCCTTGTTTCACTTGAATTTTACTACTGTTCCTTTATGTTAAGAATTAAGCTTCAGTCTAGCTAAGATGATCTGATGACAGGCTAAACAGAGACATGGAGCTCCTGAAAGCTATGGAAAATTCAGGTAGTAGGAAGTAACTTCTCATTTCAAAAGTCTTCTCATAATAATAGTTTCTCATCCTGATAGAGAGAAAAAGACCATTAATTAATTTTGATTATCTATCTTTCCTCACATTTGAATATATTGTGTAGAACTATACAGTTTTATACACTACAGCACAGTCTCATCGATACCTATTATGTTTCCTTGCCTGTCTTCAGTATCTTTGTTCATCAATGTGTTTGAAACACAAAGCTGAAATAGTTACTAACGATGGCACATGAGGATAAAAGAACATCACAAAAGTTTTAAGTAAGCTTCAATACTGTAACAATACTTACCTACAGTATTTCCTATCAATATGGAGCCCTTAAAATGCAATTTAGAATTCTAAATCATAGCTTTATCCCCATCAGCCACACATATAACAACATGGAACTGAAACTATTGCTGTCTTCAATAGCTCCTTATTAGAGATGATTTTTTTTCCATTAAAACTACCTATATTTTGATAGGAGAGTCATTGTTTTCTCCTCAAAATTATTTCCTTCACAGAGTTCTTTAGTTTGCAAAACAGTCAAAACTGTCCATGCTCCAAATCTGAACTTTTCATCCTTTCCTCTCAAGAACATGATTTTACTTTGAAAGTAAAAATTTCTGACATGCAATTTTAATTTTCTGTGAGAAAGACACATCTACATTGATTTACTTATTATTAGCAAAAAAGGTTCCTTCTGAGGCAAGAGATCCTTCTGACTCGTTATTTATTGGTGACGTGACATATGAATTTCACATCCTCTCTGAAATAATTTCCATTGCTAAAACAAGTGGGATTTTCACTGTAAAATTTGAATGGACAGATGGATTTGGAGCCCACTCCTAAAGATTTATCTGATCATTAAATTGCATGATCTATGACCAGTTTCATTGTGACCTTCACATGGGCCTTACACCCTGTGATGTTATCTAAGATGTGATTTAGCCAAAGTGTGATGCCATCCAATTAAAATGTCCCAAAAGGTGTAGGGAATCTTATTACAATATTTCAGGAAGAAATAAATAGTAGTCATGAGAAATCCCTAAGAAAAACAGCCAGATGGTATTTGTTATCCTAGAAAGAATCCTTTCTTGAAAAAGAATGAAAGAGGTTTGAGATGATCAACTTATTTCACAGCAGCAAAATATAAATGAACTAAGTTAAATTTCAAGACTCTTCCAGAAATACTTAGAAAATATCGTCCCCAGTTGTCTGTCTTCCAAGTAAGTCTTTTGCGCATCCTCTCCCATATTAAATGTTACAAGATTCATTTTCAGGTTTCACTAATCACCACCAGGAAGTGGTTTGCTGTTTCACTCTGAGACTACATATGTACACTCTAGCATTGCAGATTATAAGAGAGTTATTGAAGGAACCACGTTTTCTGTTTAGCAACCTAAATGAAATGTTTTCTTATCATGAGATGTGGAGAAAAATTGTTACTATTGTAGGTGTTCTTCAATAGGAAAACACAAAGGAGGCTAGCAACAGAAACTGAACAGAAACTGTGAAATGCAGGGTCATCTGGACCTGGAAAAAAAAGGCATTTTGCCCCAAAGATGAGCTTACTATTTGCTCTGCAGATGTTACTTGTAATACAGTGCTACTGACGGACAAGGATGGACATGGGAGCTGCACTGTGCTGGTCTGTGTGAACACGTTGGGTATCCCTGTTGGAGAGCTGGCCAGTAGGAGCAGGCTCTCTCAACACTTCAAACCAATCAGACCAGAGCAGAGCCATCTCCCAACAGATGCCATCGATCTACTCCTAGCAGTGCATGAAACCCACATGTATTAGATGAGTGTTGAAGAGGCCTTCTTGAAATCAAATACCTTCTCATCAGCTCAGAACACAGGCATAGCTCTTCTGATTGTGCTTGAGGCTTGAGCAGCAGGTCATCACCTCTACTGGTAAAATGCTGTGTAGGCAGTATCACAGCACGAGACAATTCCAGAAAGCTCTATCAGAAGTAGGTATAAAGCTCATTATCCCACATCATATTTATGGAGACCTGAGGTCAAAAAATTCAGAATGCCTTTCCATGAGTTGTAAAATAAATCTAAGTTACATAAGTCCCAGTTCAGTATTCAGTATACAAGGCCTTTCCTTTCAGCAATCTTGAAAGAATAATGCCCTGTAAACACACCTGGAAAAGGGAGAGTGGGAAGAAGAAAGGAAAGAAGATACCAGTTACCCAGTGGCAGAGATTGTATTTCTTCATTCAGTGAAGCAAAAAGCTATTCCTAAACATATGCTGATGTCCAAATCAGACAAGTGGTATTTATTTATCTACTACTTAAAGACTGACGATATGGAAAGCAGGTTTTTATTAATAGTCCTTAGTGAACTGCTGCAATAAAATCCACCTCATATGTGTCTTACTACTGCTGTAATCATAGAGAGAATAGCAGTGGTGACAGGTCTCTAAACCATGCATTGTACCTTAAGAAAATCAAAGATTATAGTAATATTTACCTAGGATGCACTATTTCTTAGATCCAGAGAGTACAGGCATCCAGGAGACACAGTGGAGAGGATAATTCTGTTCCTGATGGATCAACAGACAGAGTGGGTTACTGGCCAGTGAAAGTTTTGACATCTTCAAGGAAGTGTAAATGACACAAGGTCATTTACAAACAGTATTATCTCTGAGGGACATTTCCCTCTGTCAAACACATCTGTCATAGTTCCCGGTGCTGTGCAAAGAGTAAAAGCACTCTGTTCCCAAAAGCTTCTTGTTATAATATGCTAATTCTGCTTTCACTACAGTAATAGAACTTTTAGCTTTGCTGAGGTAAGAGTAGACAGGATCTTAGGGCATAGAGACAAGCAGATATAATTCTTTCAAGCATAACATGATTTATTCTTCAGCTAATCTAAGGCTGACGGTTAAGGCTAAAAGTGAAAATCAGCAGGAATGAAGAAGGAAGAAAAGTGTGATTTTTGGGGGGACATTTAGGTAACAGAAAGCACAGAAAACAAATGCAAAGCTTCTTCAGTTTGAGATTTTTATATGATAATATTTATAGCATCATTGTTTAAAAGGACCATGTCATACAAATTCAAGATGTTTAATAATTTTGATATGTGCTAGTATTAGGAACAATGAATTACGTCTAAATTTGCTTGAGTACATGTTCTCCTTAACCTAAAGAAATACCTCACAATGATATGGTACAAAGGTCTTTGGGGAAAGTAAGAATTAAGAATTCTCCTTTGAGCAACAGGACCCTTGAACAGTCCCTTATGCTACGTACACTCTCCTTAAGCAAAAAAACAGGTGCTGTTGCTGGAAGTGTGGAGTTTAGAAGAAACAGCCTGTAGCTCTATTTGCTGGAACAGAGCAGATGCCACTAGGCAGAGTGCTTGGCTGAGTAGAACAGAGCAACAGACATTTGAAGTTGGAAGGGACCTCTGGAAATGGCCTAGTCCAAATTTGTTCTCAAAGTAATGTCTGCTAGAGTAAGTTTCTCCAGATATTTTTCCAATGTTTCCAAGACAGGAGACTTTCCAAGAATGGAGACTTCACAGTCTCTCTGGGTAACTTTTCCACGGCTTGACCACCATTAGGGTTAGAAAAATGTTTTCTCATGTTTAAGTGGGAGCCCTCTGAACCTTCTCTTCTTCACCCTGAACAGCCCCAGCACTCTTAACCTCTCCTTGCATGAGACATGCTTGAAGCCCTTAATCATTTTCATGGTCCTTTTCTGCAATCTCTCCAGTATGTCCATATTTTTCTTGTACTAGCGTGCCCAGAACTGGACACAGCACTCTAGATGTAGCCTCATCAGGGCCAAGTAGAGTGGGACAATCAGTTCCCTCAACCTACTGACAACTCTCTCCCTCATGGATCTCAGGTTTCTGTTGGACTCCTTTCCTGAAAGGATGCATTGCTGGCTCATGGTCAACCTTTCATCCCTCAGGACTCTTAACTCCTTGTCTGCAAAGCTGCTTTTTAGATGCTTGACCTCCAGCCAGTACATGAGGTTATTCCGCTGGAGATACAAGATTTGACATTTCCCATTATTGAACTTTGTAAAGTTCCCACTGGCCCACTTCTCCAGCCTGTTGAGGTCCCTCTGAATAGCAGCAAAATCATCTTGGCTATGAACCACCTCTCTCAGTTCTATATCAAAGTTGCTGTCTATAATATGCTGCTGGTGGATTCAGCAACAGCCTCATGTTTTACTCAGACTTCCTTTTGTGCTTATATGTCTACATAAACTCTTACTTTTTTCCTTCACACTCCTTTCCAGATTCAGCTTCCGACACAATACTTTACAACAGACACTTCCTTATTTATCTTCATATGCTTGAGGGCTCTTTCTTGTTGCTTTCAAAACCCTTCCTGCTCTCACCACACTTTGCTGGTCAACCTCACCCAACATTTCCTCACTTGAATGTGTATTGACTTCCCCCTATCTCATTGTTCTTTTTTTGCCTATGCGTTTACCAATTCTATAAGATAATCTTTTCTGTCAATGAGCTCTTTAATAAAAATGAATGCGCAATCATCAATGAGTAACCCAGGACCAACCTCTGCACCGAGGACCATTTCTATGGAATTTCATAAATGCCACATTCGGCCATCTACACTTAAATATTGGATAAGAACCTTTCTTTGTGCTTACCATTCCTAAACATACTTTATTCCATTCATTTTTTAGAAATTTTATGTGTGCTGTCACAAGGACACATTGCTATTGTGTCTCTGCTAGGCCATAAGAAACAATGAAAGCAATTCTGAAAAGAATGTGAAACACTTTTAAGAACATTGTTTGACTCCATCAAAGAGGATTTTTTTCTTTTTCTTTTTTCCTGTTGTGAAGATGCAGAACACCAGGATCATAAATATGAAGTTAGGGATTAAATACTTCTTACATATGGACTCGCACATATAAAAATCCAGACAAATCCTGCTAGATGTCCTCCTAGTTCTTTTTAGATGCTTTTTTGGAGTCTGTGTCATCACTCTGGGGCTTTTGGAGGTGAAAATTGTGAAAAAGATATTGACGAGGGTTGAGCATCAGAGTAGATTTGCAGGTCTATGGAAGAGTCAGTTGAGGGAATGCGATGCAAGCAACAAAAGAGAAATGGTTGAAAGGACAGGATCAATCTGCTAGTGCTGAGATCATTCTCTTTAAATGCTAAAAACCAGGAAGAAGTTTTGCAACTCTCCTTTTAATCTCTTCTAAACTAGACAGAGAGTGAGTTTTTACTCACTCTTGCAGTCAGTCATCTGAAATGTCCTTGATATGTATCAGCTTCTTGTCACAGAAGACATTTGATGTCATTGTAGATGATCTCCTTGTGTCTGAATTAAATTTTAAACATCAGTAAGTAGTGAAAAGTCTTTTTTTTTTTCTATTGTAATGGACTGGTTCTCTTTAAGAACTTTTTCTAAACCATTTATCTGTAGGGAGCTCTTTCATTTAGAGACTGAATGGGATTCTCATGTGGACAAAAGTATTCACACATCTGGATTTGGGCCCAGATATTTCAGAAGAATGGCTTGAATTTTTGGAGTCTTTTCTTCAGAGAACTCTTGAAAAAAATTGGTCAGGTTTGAAAACCTTTCATAATTTAGAGTGTGCCATAGTAGCAAAGGATCCAGGTAGACAGTCCTTTACAGAGCATGTTCTTGCATTTTTCAGCTGTTGTCAAAACCCTGAAATATTAATATGTTTATACTCTATTAATTAACATAATTTAATAATTTATAAAGATTTATACCAGTTCCGTTTACTGATAGAAATGAGAAAAAGATATTTGCTATGCTGTGGTTTTAGTCAATTTGAACGGATAAAACGAAGCGCCAAGGGCAGAATAAAAAGGAGTAATTTCTTTTAGAGCATCAGAGGATGAATGAAGTCTGAAAAGAATGTAAGAAAATGGGAAAATAGGGTGCAGAACCATGTAGGGGTTCTTCTGACAATGGAATTTGAGGGCCAAAGCATAACCTGGAAGCAGCTCTAATTGACCAGATGGAGGGTCATTACTATCATATTGTTTGTTTCTCTGTAAACAATGTTTATGCATGTGGGAAGATCAAACCAAGACAGGAGAGAGAGAACAAGCCAAACATAGTATGAAGCTTTTCACTGTGTTTCTTATTTAGACAGAACACCCCAGAACCAGCCTCACCACTTAGCTGCATTTATCACATTTTAACAGATATAACAGCCATGCAAGAATATCCCTCAGAGACCTTGTTCTCTTTGTATTGTTCTTCCTCTTCTCAATTTTGGGGAGTGCTTTAAGTCCAGAGAAGGCTTTTCTCCAAGAAAACAAGTAGGGACAATGGCTTAAGAGCCTAGAAAAACAGTCCAAGAAAGTGGCAGGTATAGAATGACTCTCCCTATAGTTCACATCTTTCTACAATCAGCAGTTTAGGAATTCATTGAGCAGGAGACTGCATCTGGCCCAACATTATTGTTTTAAATGTCACAGTGATTTTTTATTACTTTAATCATTTATACATTAAAAGCCCAGTGGGATCCTCAGGACAAAGTCAAAGGATAGTAGCAGTTTTTTTCCCTTTTGTGGGGATGCAGCAGTTACAAGGAAACGTAGCTTGTACTTGAGATCCTCCCCACCAAAAAGCACTTCTAGGTAATATTCATTTGAAAGCTCTTAGAGGAAAAAATCAAAAGTGCTTTGCTATTTCACAATTGCTGTGTCTGTTACAGGATATAGCAAAATATTTAAGCAGCATATAAAACAATAACAGGATGCAACACATCATTATACGCAAAGTATTTGGAACATAATATAAAACTGTAGCAAATCACATCTCTCCCCTGGCTCACCCTGTTCCAGCCATCATCATAAAGATATTTTACATAAAGTCAGTCAATTTGTGATTATGAATACATGCGTTCGAAGTCTGCACGTTAATCTAGACCACATTTCTTCCCTAACACTCTAGGCTGAAGAGAAGTCTATAGAAAGTGGATGCTGCCTATATCAGATTTTGTCAGGTTGCTGAGGAAAACAATTTATAGTTTTTAACAACTTACATACACATAGATACACTAAAGATATTTGTATTGTTATTGGATTTATTGTGTCAAGATAAGTGCTGTTAAGTCTCTTATAGACTCAAAAAAAATAATAGAAGAAAAATATACCAAGAGCTTATTAAATACAAAATACTGTTTCAAGATGTCCCTGAGCCAAAATTTCTAGGGAAGATACGTCCTGGGAATTATCACTTGTGCTGTTTTTATAACCTGCCTAAGAATTTACTATTTAGTATTAGTCATAGCACATTGGTTAAGGTAGACTTTTCCTGACCCTGTATGTCCATTATAGATGCGAAATTCAGTTCTTCATTTTAAGAATCAAAATCTAAATGTGATCCAGGTGCCTATTTTCCTAGAATAGTCAATGGGGATTTATTTCAGTTGCAAGAATATAGGTGTGTATTGACATTGACATCTGAGACATCACAGGTTATCTGAGACATATCCATAGGAATTGCTACTATTACATAAGATTTACTGGAAATGAATGTCCCTCCATATCAGCAGTTGGAAACTAAGTAAAATATCTTAGGACCTATATGACTGTGTTAAGAAGTAGAAAAAAAAAAAAGAGAAATGAAAATCAAAAAAAAATAGGGCAGAGTCAATTGAAATAATTTCTTAATATTTTGCTAATGGAAGAGTAACAGGTCTCTTCAGGTATGTGTTGGAAAAGAGATTTACCAGAAGACAATCTTTTGCAACATTATTTTTAAGAATGATGCCTGGTGACCAAGAAAGAGGTGTGTGTGCATGTGAAATGCACTCTTGAACAGACAGATTCTGAACAATTATATTAAAAGGTTTCTACATGGACAGAAGTCACAAATCGTCACGTCTTTTGGCAAACTGGAAGGCAAAGATGGAAGGTAGCTTTCTTATACTGAGTAATAAACCATAGTAGGAGCAGGGCAATCAGGGAGTAAGAATTATTTTTATTTGACTTTTTTTTTGTCATTTGACTTTTATTTTTGTCAGTCTAGATTCTCAGACTAAGTACTTTTATTTAACCAAACAGGTACTCCGAGCTAAACCAAACTTTCCTTCATAAGGGCAGATTTTTAAATAATTTCTTTATAAAATTAGAGAGCTGTAGCTATATAGATTTTATTTGCATACATAACTCAAATAAAGCAGTGGTTTTCTATCATCTTTTGGTCTTTTAAACTGAAAAGATTGATGAAGATGACTTATAGTCATTATCCAGGATATCTAAAAATCATTGCTCAGTTTTTGTTGAAAGAAAGGATACCTAGAAAAAATATTGATTTTTTGGACTTTTTGTCAATTAGAGCAAAATTTGAACCTGACAACATTCATATTGCAAAGTTATTTTAGAGTCCTGCCTCAGGTTCTTTAATACTTAAGTTCTAAAGGACTCTTGACTTTTTATTTTCCAGAGGCAAGAGATAATAACTCCCTTAAGACTTTGTCTATCTCCCAGAATAAAACAGTAGAACTGTTACTAATGATATCTGTCCCTGAAAACAGTCTAATTGATTTTTTTTTCAATAATGTATGGAATGAGGTGTCAACTAAAGCTATATTCATCCTTCAGAGTTCCTTGCTGTTCCAGATGGGTGTTTTATTTAAAACTAACCTACTTGAGGTCACTGACAGTGTCAGGTTTAACTTTATGGTACACTAAATGTTCTAAAGCAAACAAAAAATGAAAACAAACAAAAAAACCAAACAAAAAAGTAGTTCATATGTAGAAAAAAGTAACTGTGGGAAAAAAAAGGAAAGGATATCTTCATAGGGTTTCCTAGTTATCTACCCATGCAATCTATCTCCTCTATGTTCTCTTAGAGGATGCATGTTTGTTACTTTAATCCTAGAGTCACAAATACAAATCCCACAGTCTCACAACTAATCCTTTAGAAACTCATCCTGTAAACTTCTTCCTGTTTAATTCTTCTTCTCTTACAATAGCACGTGGATGTATTATATACTGCTTTCCACCTAAACACACACACAATTTTATATTTTCCTGTGATCATTTCCTATTGAAAATTTTGCTGTTATTTGTCTGAATATTTTCCAGGGTATAATTAAACTGAACCAAAAAGTTAGTCTGTACTGAATGAATAAAGGATTGATAAACAAGGAATAAAATAGCAAGTGTGGAGTAATGAGAACTCCTAATATTAACTCTTTGGCTCGTTTTGAGTTAGTAACATTATATTCTCCATCTCTTCCAGTTAAACTAATTTCGTGTTCTACTATATCAATGTTTTTCTGAAGGGCAGGTAGATGAGATATGTTCTTCTTGTCTAGAAAGTAAATAAACTTGCCAAAGTCAACCATCAAATCAGTCTCACATGATTTATCCCTAAAATTCTTCTTGAACTGTTATTCCTCCAAATAGGATTCATAGATTTTAGATTTTTATGCAGTTAAGATCCATAAGCATATTTTCTATTTCTATTTTCTATTTCTTTGGAAGACCTCCCCAGTAGTATTTCCATCTTCTGTTATCTCAGCCAAATTTGAAATAAAGGCTGAGGCCACTGAGCTATGAAGTTCTTACAAGTGCTATGACAGCTGGTGGATGGCTAGAAAAGAAACATAGGGAAAATACACTCAAACTAATTGCTCAAAGAAAGCGCTGCACTGTAAGCTCAGTAGATATAAACTTCTTCTGTTTGGCCTGTCAGCCTGGCAATCAGCATTTCTCTGGGCTGGCCTAGCAGAGCTGTGTATCTATCAGCTGCCAGTCAGCGTCTGCTTAGCTCTGCCTTCCTTAGCTAAAACCTAGAGTAACTCCTGTTCACCTGCCGAGCAAAGGTCCTGGCAAAAGACAAAAAATTGCCACAGGATCAGAAAAAAAAAAAAAAAGTGGATTCTCAAGTACTGAGAAGGAAAAATGTTAGGGAATTGGAGGGTGGAGTTGATACTAAAGCAGAGGTACATTTCTTTGTGTGATGGAGGAAAAGCTGGTAACTAGTAGGGAGGATACAGTGGACATAAAACAATAGAAAATTAGCTTTTTAGATATACATCTTACAAAGCAGTCTGTTCTGCTTGTGTTAATGTACCTGTTAAAGTTGACTTTTTGTCCTTCTTTTTTTCATCTAATTAGATCATTGTACCATGGTGACAGTGCTGCTTCCATTTGTACAGGGACAGTGATTCATACTGGATTCAGACTATTTTCCTTACGGTGATCCTATAGCCTTTTCACATCTAACTTCTCCTCAATCAAGCTGATTTCTTGAACTACGAAAACAAAGTTTTCTATATTTATCATCATTTGCCTTTTTGAAATTAAGGATCTCACTTTCAGACATAGTTTTTTTTTTTGTTCTTTCTTTTTAAAATCTTTCAGTCAATTATGTTGAATCAACCTGTGATCCCATCAGAGCTATCATGTATGATTACCAAATCTTATTCATTGTAATAAAATCTATCTTGACATAGTTTTAATTATGTATTGCCATAGCAATATCCCTAGAAAAAATATCTTTAATAAAGTAATCTTCTGAGTTTGAGAAAGGGTTATGGAAGTAAATGTATCTGGATTACCTTTATACTGAAGAGTATACTCTCAGTATATTCTCAGCATATTCTCAGTATACTCTCATATGAGAGTATGCTCTCAACTATTCTTAGTATAGTTAGGGAACATTAGTTAAATCAGATTTATTTACCATTTCTACTCCAAATGTCTCATATCCTCTTTCACTTTGAAGGACTGTAGGTAACTTTCCTAGTCCATGATGTAACCCCAGTGGCGTATATTACTCAGCAGTTTATTTTTGTTTTAAATTAACATTATAAAAAGTTAAGGGAAAGAAGAAAAAGAAAAGAAAAAAAGAAAAAAAAATTAATCTGTAAGTGACATTTAAACAGGCAGAATCTAAAGATATAATTTGATCAAGATACAGAGATGATTTATTACTTCTCTTGTGATAAAAGCCAGAGGTTTTCATCATGTATGAATGCTCCTTTGTGCGGGATGCTTTACATAGGCTAATGAAATGCCAGGCCTCTTCACTTTTCTATATTAAGATTTCTTTGAGGATAATGTAAGAATCTTCCACATTCTGATCCCTCATGATAGCAAAAATCATCTTGAACTTTACTGACTATTTCAGTTTTAAAAGTCGCCCTAAAAAAGGCAAAAATTGACACTTCATAAAGCAAAAGACAAAAGATACTGACAGAGGAAGAAACAACGAAGAGGAAAAAAAGAAAGAAGTAATGCCATAAGAGGCAATTAGTACACGAGACATCACTTCAGATGTCTAAACTTCCAACATTCACAATTTAAAGTGATGGTTTGCTTCATAACTAGTCAAAAGAAATCAGTGTGTCGAGACCCAGATTCATGTAGATCATTTTAATAATTTACATTCTATAATGAAGTGTGTTATACCATGTATAACTTCTTTTTTAATAAGATGAGTTCAAAATGACTAGGTCAGACTAGGAGAATGTACATGTGCACATAAGTGTATATTGTGCAAATACATAATTTGCTGGGAAGTAGTGCAGATATTAGAGCAAATGAATTCTTATCCTGCTTTTGGTCACTTTGAGCAATTCTGGCTGCATGCAAAGAAACGCTGCAAACAGGTGGCAATCAATTAAAAATAAGAAATATATACAACTTGAATAATAAAGTAATTGTTTGTTGCCTAACACAAATGAGAGCCAGGATGTAATGAGCTCCTAGGCTGATCATTAGTTCATCCTCCCAATAAGTCGCCTGAATCACCTGTGATGACTAAGCAGGCATCAATCAAAAGCAGAAAGATTGATCTTCACTACCCACTAAAAATATTCTTATGTTCCTGACCTGCCATCTTCCAGCAACTCCAACAGCAAAACTTTTTGCTTTAGGAATTTGTGCCTTTCAGTTTTGATGTTCTCATTCTTAAATCCTTGAGCTGCAAACAATCCCCATTGCAACAACTTCACCTCTGTCTGTAATTTTACTTTTCTTATCTTCCCTAGTTCTGTTCTGCAGCCTTTCTCAAGGCTTAGCAATTTCCTCTGAAGTCTGAGCCAAGGTTGTGCAGCTGGGCAGCATCAGAGCTCGGCCTTGGATCCTTGGATCAGAGACAAATGAAACCATTAGAAGCAGGGAGAAGTTACAGAAGAGTTAAAGAGAGAGGAACATAATATAGTATTATAGGAGGAATTTGAAGGGGACAACAAAGTAACTTTTTACATGCACGTGGTGATTCTCTCACATGTACAAAGTAGCTTGGGTTAGACCAAGAATTAGAATATTTGAAAACGCAGCTTGCAGGGGATATGAGATGATGTTGCTGCATCAGTGGAGGTGGGAGAGATCACCTTGTAATAACACCTTTCACAGTGGTAAGAAAGACCAGGTAGGGAAGGTATATAAAATACGTGAATATTAAGACTGAAAGCAGTTTGTTTTCTATGATGGGGAATAGGAGACAAGCAGAAAGACAACATTGTTAGACTGTGACCTTTGCTGCAATATTTTGAAAATGAGAGGGAACTATTTATCAGGGCCTGTGGAAAGATTGTTCCAGATGTAGAAATAAATGCACAAATGAAGATGGAGAGAAGGGGTTTTACCTGTGAACAAAAGATAAATCTTTGAGATATTGTGGAAAAGTTCATCAATATGAAGAGAAAGGCCAAATACATTAGCCAACATATTAAACTCAATGACAGAAAAGATGGTATTTTAATCTTCACAGCCACTGAGAGAGAAAAAAAAAAGAATAAATAAGAGAAACGAGCAATATAAATAAGGGCACCCAGATATTTGAATTGCAGTGGGTTTAAACTGGGATCGGATGTTCAAGAGATACCGAATGACAGGCTGAAAGCAAGTATCTTTCTTTAAGAAATTCTGAATAATTATGACCTTGCTAATCTCAAATACATACTCACATGCTCCTTGACATCATTTTCAATGACCTGAAGTAACTTGCTTTGTTATCTGGGATTAAATGTGTTTGAGGGGACACTTCTTTGTTCATTTAACTAGGATATGAGGGGAGGGGAGGGACACAGTGAGAATAAGCAAAAAAAAAAAAAACATTGAGGGAATAGAAAAAAAATAGGGCCTTCAACAATGAAAAAATATATATATATATATTCTCCAGGTAATAGTTCTGCAGTGTACTTCATTGCTGTCTGATTAGCATTCTTTTGTCATGCTTTATGAGAGAGACTAATGTGATTATACTTTAGCCATATTAGCAAAAACAAAAAAAAAAAAAAGGAAAATGATAAGATTCAATTAAAAATTATGCTAATTTGATAGGATGGAAAATTGCTTATGTAGGGAACAAATTTATTATTGAGATATACTGGCTGTCCTTAGGAAAAGTTTCACAGTACTTATCAGTATTTATTTTACAATAATTCATTCCACAAGAAGGAAAGCCTGAAGGAAAAAAATGTCTGTTGTAAAAGCTAACTCCACTCTCTGTTTATTGTTGGGTTTAACAGAGACAGTTTTAATACTAAGACCCTGACTGTTGGTTTGAGTATATCTACCTTGCCATGCCATTGAGGTATTTGGGTTCATTCCGCATGATCTGGCTTGCCTTTTAAGGGAAACATAACTCTGTCCACATTAATATTCCTTGTTTCTTAAAAGATCTGATTAGTCTATGCCAAACACACTACTATAGTTATACTACATCTAATCCCTTAGTCTACCAAGTATTTAAGACCTTTTCCTTAGAGGAATTCCAGGTGCCATCTACATTTGATTTATCCTGAAGAAATGTGTGCTCTACTTAGTTCTAAGGTTGCTGGGTTTGTTCTGTTTTGTTTTGTTTTCTACTTAGAAGTGAATTTATTTACACTCACCAAAAGATCAAGCCTTAGATCTTGATCATTCAGTCTTATGTAAAGTTGGAGTCATTTTGATGTATCTCTAAAGTTACTAAATTAGTACTCAGCAACCTACACCTTGATGTAAATTAGACTACATAGTACTAACAAGAAACAGGATAGCATGAAAGATGTGTACATGTCATTCTTCTTTAATTACTCACATAGTCCTGTAATTCAGATTTTATATGAAATGCTTTTAAAAGGTGTAGAAGCTCTATTTCAGGAAGCTGTCATAGAAGCTCTATTCATACATGCCTGCCATGAAAATGCTGTAAAAATTTAACTTAAAATGATACAACTTGAGCCCAAACTCATTTTTTCTTTTTTTCTTTTTTTTTTTTTCTGAAATCAAAATCTAACTTTTTACAGCATGCTGTTTCTTGCTTCCATTTCTGGCAGTTCAAACAAAAATAAAGGAACTCTGCAAAACAGGGAGATGAAGACAGCTCCTTCCCACTTGCCCAGCAGTCTGAATTTCATGCAGGATGAAGAAACTATAATTCCTTCTCTCACCAGGAAAACTCAGGCTAGTGTCTGCCATAGTAATATCCTAATCACTAGGCTAAAGCGTATAGTGAGAGCGAGTTTACAATTACTTCTGCATGAGTTTTATATGAAATCACTTTGCATGGTTTACCTAGCTATTAATATAAAATAAAAAGGAAAGGAAAACAAAAGAAAACAAACAACTTTATAACTGTTTGGAACATTTACTTAGAAAACAATCTTTGCAAACCATCTGCAAAACAAAACTTCCTCTGTTAGCAAATCAGAGAAGTTGAATTGGACTGATTGGGCATTTGAATCTATTTCAAAAAACCTAAAATCTCATAGGTCACAGGACTTTTGACTCCGAGATCTTTTTTTAAAGATCATCTATGAATCAAAATAATAGTAATAAAAAAAAAATCTTCAGAAATATTTCGGGAAACTGCCTTCGTTTCTAGGCCACTTTATAGATTTTGGTTTATAAACTTGACTCTTCAGAATAAACTAAGTGCCTCAAACCACTCAGATGAAGACTAGATGCTTAATCAAAAGCAGTCCTCACTAGGGTTAGTGGTGCCAGCTTCAAAGGCAAATTTGTCCTATCCACTTTGGACGCGTATTTTAGAAGACAGTGAATCATACACGGGAAGTGCTTATCTCCATTAAGTAGCATAGAGGAGTTTTTTCAGACATGCATGTTTTAGATAGCTAATGATAGGGAAAATGAATACCACACTGATTCTTATCACCTCCCATTTCGAACACTACCAGCAGTTGCTTATTCATCCTGCATGCTCCCTCTCCAATTGCAGATCCGCAGTTACTGAATTGCTCTAGTGGTCTGGGACCAAGAAGAGAAAAACCAGCAAGGCCTGAGCAAAATGTTCACACCAAGAGCCCGTGGTCCTGTGGAGGATGGAAGCATGCACCTACGGGTCTGCCTTCATACCTTAGTGGGATTTCCGATTACCGGGAGGATTTCAGGTTATTAATTCCTGCTTCTTCCCTACAGTATTGCCACCAATGATACTGCCAGGTGTGACTACTGATGTCTAGATGTGAAACTAAAATTCATGGTGTGACTACTGATTCAAGGTGTGACTACTGATGTCTAGATGTGAAACTAAAATTCATGGGAGCCCAAGTAGTACCTTCCGCAATTCCTCCAGTGATGGAAGCTAGAGAGGCTTGGGTAGGAGCGGATGCATCTTGAAGTTTGATTCTTGGATGTATAGATGTGTCACAGACCTGTTCTGGCTCAGAATTTTATAACCATGAGACCTGCCTTGTCCTGATTTAAAGAAAATGAGGCCAAACCCTTCTCAGTGGCATACAGTGATTAAAGAAAAAAAGAGGCAATGGGATCAAATTGAAATACAGGAAATTCCACCAAAGTGTAAGTAAAAAATGTTTTGCTGTTAGGTTACTCACTCACTGAAAAAAGTTGTTCAGAGAAGCTGAGGAATCTCCCATCTTGGAGGCACTCAAAACTGGACTGGAGCAGGTCCTGCTCTAGCTGACATGTTTTGAGCAAGAGGGTGGATGAGGTGATCTCCAGAGGTGCCTTTCAACCTGTGATTCTGTGATTGCCTGTACAATTGGTAGCTGGTGACTAGGAGCGCCCCTTAGGGAACTGTACTAGAACCAATACTGTTGATGTCTTTATTAGCAAGAGAAGATGCACTGCCAAAAGATTCATGGATTATACCAACATCGCAGATACCCTTCCCGACAATGGTAGATACACTCAAGGGCAAGGCAGCTATTCAGAGCCAGATTTCAATAGGGTGGAGAAAAATGGTAATGAAAACATTGTAAAATTCAAAAAAGGCATGGAATTCAAAAAAGGAAAGTGCAAAGTCATGCATCTGGAATGAAATAATCCCATACATCAATACAGGGCAATGAATACAGTCAGGGACTGACTGGCTACAAAGCAGTTTTGCAGAAAAGGATTTGGGGCTGCTGTTGGACACCAAGTTGAACAAAACTCAGAAATATGCCCTTTGCAGCAGTCAAAATCAAATACTCCTGAGCTGCATTAGCAGAAGTGTAGACAGCAGGTCAGGACAAGTGATTATTCACTTCCATTCCGCACTAGCAAGACTTTATCTGGAGGATTCTCGTGAGTTTGGGTGCTCGATATATGAAAGACATTGACATACTGGAGGAAGTACGGTGGAGGGTCACTGAAATAAATATTTAGAGAACTGAGGCACACAATATAAGAAGAAATGCTAAGAGAATTGGATTTATTCACTACAAAAAAAAGAACACTAATAAGAGATTATATTGTTCTCTTCAGCTATCTAATGGTAGCATGTAAAGGAGGCAGAATCATCTCAGAAGTACACAATAATAGGATGAAATGCAATGAACAAAAGTGGGAACAAGGGAAATTCCAATTAGATGTACAGAAGTATTATTCACCATTATTCACCTTGAGGGTAGTCAACCACTGGAGCAGGTTGCAGAAATGCTGTGAAATCTCCATCCTTTGTGATCTTCAAACTATGACTGGAAACAGATCTGAGCACCCCAGTATAACTACACCTGCTCTTAGCTGGACACTGGACTAGATGGCTTCTGGGATCTACATTATTTTATGGGTTTGTGATTGCTTATTGCCTTGTAGGCACACCAGGAATGATTAAGGACACATGAGATCATGAAACCAGTACACACCCAGATCAAATAGTTTTCTTATGCTGTTGAGTTTCCACAGTAAATAACAAACACAAGGCAGGAAGTAGAACACAGGAATGGAAAATATCTATAAATTGTCATTATATATTCTCCTTTCGAACACTATATTGTGGAGCATTTTTTTTTCACCTAATTTCCAGCATGATATTATCCTTATTGGTTTAAAATGGTTTGTTTTTATCATGATTGTCTTATAACACTGGAAATATATTCAAACTCACTGAGAATCTAGAGAAGAGCTAATAGAAACATGGATAGTATTGTCAAATAAAAGAAAATTTCAGTTAAAATGGTAAATAAATTTAACATTTTACTAGGGTTTTATTTCTATTTTATCTCAAACTGCTAAATCAAAAGGCCTTGCAGGAAATTCCATCTATCTCTGAGAGCTTCTGAACATCTTTTCTACTCTCTCATGTGCAATTCTGTTTGAAGAAGAATCAGAAGATAGGCCTTACTTTAAGATCTCAAGAGATGGTTCAGATATGCAGGCTATAAAAAGCAAGGGATGTGTGCAGGGAAGGATCGATAAATGTTGTACTCTTGCCTAAATAGCTGTAATTGACCACTCTTGGAAGTAGAATACTTGGCTACTTAAGCTGTTGGCTTGATTCTATATTTTCTATTGTCTCTGTATATTCTTATGCTCTGCTCTGTCCAAGGGACAGGAAAATACACCAGCTTAAATCTTGCCTTCTGTATCTAGAATATCTTTCCTACTCAAGACTTTTCAAAATATTCTTTTTCAGATGAGATATTAAAAACAATGCATATGCTTGTATTTGCTATATGTTTTCATGCCCATGCGTCATTCTAAGCATCAAAGAGTATTATGTTATTATTGTAGTGACAATTATCTAGCCAGAATATAGGTCTTATTGTGATACATTATATTTCTGAAGAGCTTCATATGAAAATACTATAATCTTTATGTTTTCCTCTTAAATGGAATCTCAATAAGTTTCAAAATTAATGTAGTAGTATCTCTGATTTGTCTTAATTGTTTTTCATTCCTTATCTCTCTCACTGAGTATTAGTTTGAGAAACAGGTCCCCAAACCAGGCTACTGTATAAGTTTGACATATAGTTTATTTCAATTTCTGATTGATTCCTCAGAACAGGCTGTCTCTGAACTCTGCACTGCAGAGTTGTATATATGAACTCTGCACTGCAATGGACTGTTCTGGTGAAGCTGTCATGTGGCCATGACCCTACATTTATATTGTTCTTGAACACTGCACTAGTGAAGATCAATCCCAGGAAAAGAAGTCAAGATATTATGAAACATTGGTATTATTTTTATAGAACTGCTACATCCAGTTCTCTGTTTGAAGGACAGAAGACGATGGACATTCTGTATTACTCATGATAAGCAGCATTAAAATGTTGCCTACATGGATAAAATGTATAAAATCAAACATCAAGATGGGAAAAGGTTACTGTATTTTATTCCTATCAATATCATGCTCAATAGGAAGGATTGCACTCATTGACTCATTATTTGTGAATTGCTTCTTTACAATTATATCTTAATTGACTTGATCACCAACTTGAACACTTAATATTACAGTATCATTAGCACATTTATTATTCATCTAAATCTTACAATTACAGCAATTAAATTGGTTGCCTTTTAAACACTTGGTTCGCTGATCTTTAATTAGACTTCTATGAACTGAATTACATAAAAAAAAGGTGCTAAATGTTACAATTGTAGTATAGGGGTTTATTTGCCACATTAGTCAGGCCAGCTTCAGATAAGTGTCACATGTATTACAGCACGCCACCTCCCTGATTCTTTCTAGTTACCTAGTGATTCAGAGACCACTTGTTAAATAACATGTGGAAAGCTTCATCCTCCTTTAATCTCAGTCTAGGCTACATGTAAAGAGTATAAATATAAGTGATTTAAATCCAGGCCTTCACCATGCGATTCAAATCCAGGTCTTTCCTGTTTTCCATTTTTACAGAAGGGAAAATCTTGATGTTGTGGTTTCAAGGCTACATGTATATTTTTGGTCCCTGCCTGCAACCTCACAGCTGTTAGTTTCTACATATACTATTCTCCCGTTTTAAGAAGTTACATTTCCACCATGGTCATTAAGAATTTTCATTTAAAATACAACGAAACCAAAGGAGAAAAGCATGTTAGAAGTTATTTAGGGATACTTCTTTTTCCATGAATACGCCTCTCAGTGTTTCCTTTCAGATAAAAAAAAATAAAATTAGTGTGAGTTAAGCCGTTAAGATACAGAAAAAAATTGGAAATACAATTATGACCCTGTAAAAATCCATTGTTTATTTACATCTTAAATTCTGAGTACTGCTATAATTCCCTATTTTCTAAGAAAATATTAGAACTGCAAAATATTAAAGGAAGGCTGCCCTGAGGTACTGATCTTTGATTCCTCACGTATCTGAAGTGACTTAGGATCACTTAGGATCTTCAGTCTGGAAAGGATATATAGTACAGGTACACAAAATCATGAGAAGCACAAAGAGAGTGAATAAAAATTGATAATTCATTCTGTCTTCCAATACAAGAAGAGTAGTTGGAAGCATTAATCAATGTTAGCTGGAGCAAAGAGCAGAACAAACAAGAGGGGACGGTTATCCATGAATGGGCAGTGGATATGTGGAACTCCTTGCTAATGAACACTGTGAAAACAAAAGGTTTAAGAGGAAATTGGAAAATCAACTGAGAGAGAGATCTTTTTTTATTCAGTGTATAAAGTTTTTTAAAAAAATCTATTGGACTTTTTAAAGAGATTTTTTTTCTGCAAAAAAAAAATGTTTTTCACAGATGATTTAACTAAAAAAAAAAGCAAGCATTTCCTTTCATAAGTACTGTAATGAATTTATATTTGGGTTGCCTTACATCCTATTCATCCACTTTCAAGCAGTCTCTTTGGAAATAGTTTATAATGCATCATGACCTCTTGTCTTGATTATTTGTTTAGATATCTGTTCTGAGACTGTCTGACTGAGGAATCATTCAGAACAAGGAAACAAGACACCTGAGCTACATTCTTTATGAGCATTCTTGAGTATTTATGAGCATTCATGAGTATTTCTCAACAGAGTATTTTTGGTTCTCTGATGAAAATTTGTTTATCTATTATCGAAAAAAAATAATTAAAAATACTCACTAACCTTCCATCAGAATCTTAAGCTTATGATATTTTGTACTAAACTCAGCATTCTCAAAACTTGGAATACCTAAAGAGTAATAGTCAAGAGTGTGGACAAATTTCTGAAGTGCTGAAAAAGGTAATACTTAAGAGGCATATGGTCAAACAGCAACTGAGCTATAAGAGTTTTCTTTCCATATTAGCTTGATAGTCTACTTAAACTACCCTGTTTTACCTCACCTTGAATAGAGTAGGGATAACATTTAATTACTTCCTGCGGATTGAGAAGACAAAAATCCATTAAAGACTAAGAAGTTTTCAAGCCTCACGTTGATGAGGATCATGGCAGGATAATACAATATTCTGGTTATGCTCTTTTAATGAAGCCATTAAGAATTCACAAAAACCAGTGATGTATTTTAAGCAATGAATAGGTCTAACAGTAGTTAATTTCAAAAAACCTTTGATAAGATTCTCAAATTGCAAAATGAAAGCATCGAACATTGAATTACTAAAAGAGTTCATTAGAAGTGATGCAACCACACAGGAAACTTGATAGGTGAGATTATATGAAGTCTAGTGATACAAAGATTTTCAAAACTGGGCTAATCTTGCTATAATTGAATGATAAGAGGAGAAATCTAATTTATTAAATTCTTTAATTGAGATGTAATTATCCAGTGGTATGGCAAAAACTGAAAGAGCGAGAATGACAATCACAGGTATGAGCAGGGCCATTTTCAAGAACCCCCAGGGTGCTTCAAGATGTAGCTCAAATAATGACACTTTTTTTCTACCTTTTTTTGACCATCTTCTTGAAACTACTTTCTATGACTTGGAAGGGGGTGCTCTATTGATAGTTTAACGGATAGCTTCAGAGAGTTCTGCATTAGATGAATCATATGACTTTACATAATTTGCTTTCCTCAATTTGTCTATCATTTCCTTGAGGTAGGGAAGGTCAGAACAAAGTTTTCACTCTTTCTGCAAAATTCCATTTCCTTATTAAGATTCTGTACTATGACTTTCCTACTAAGACATAGATTGTTACTATATTACTAAGTAAAAGAGGTCTATGAAACAATACCTGACCTCAAGGGCAAGTGGTACTGCAAAAGATTTTTCTGATGGATAGATAGGGAAAGTGAAGCTAATGAACAGCTTGGTCCAGTGCCTGAGATGTATTCCCAGACCTCTTCTATTTAAAGGTGGAAATGTATCCTCTATCTGTTTATTTTTACATGGCTCTTTAAAAAAACAAAAATCATTTCTTTTACAAAAAAAAAAAAAAAAAAGAAGAGCTTTTCTTAATGAATATATCCACTGCAGCTAGACTGTACACACATAATATCAGAGTTGGAACATTTCCAACTTCTTTTTTCAAGTTTTGAGCTAGTTACAAATATATTTATATTCAGCTAGATTACATCATGTGAAGAAGGGTTCTTCAAAACAATATATCAAAGTATTGAATTCATCAGGTAATTCCTTTTCTTAGATTTAGATATCTACATTGTGAAAATTCTACTCAAACAACATGTCACATCACTTTAGGACCTGTGGATTAACCCAAGAAAATATTAATGGGCCTGTTTAACTTGGAGAAGACAAGAATGAGAGGAGATCTTATCAATATGTATGAATACATATTTTGAATGCAAGAAGAATGAGGCCAAAGTCTTCTCGATAGTGACCAGTGACAGGACAAGGGGTCACTTTCCCATGAAGGTGCCAGAGCCCTGGCACAGGCTGTCCAGAGAGGCTGTGGAGTCTCCTTCTCTGGAGATCTTCCAAACCCGCCTGCATGCCACCCTGTCCCCCATGTTCTGGGTGTCCCTGCCGGAGCAGGAAGGTTGGACTAGATAATGCCTAGAGGTCCCTGCCAACCTTAACCATTCTGTGATTCTGTGACTAAAAATACCAACTGGACAAGGCACTCTGAAGCACTCTCAGAAATTTCAGGAGAAACTCAAATCATTCCACCACTTTAGCTACTCTACAAATTTATCTACCAGGAAACTCTTCTCTTTCTTTGGCCAAAGTGGATACTGGAAATACACCGCAAAAGTGCCTTTCTCTCTGTCCTAAGTTCCTTACTAAGATTTTCATGATTCCATCCCTTTTTAAGGTTCCTTGGTTCCATAACTGAAGTCAGCTGGAAGTAACTGAAGTCTCTCTTTTCTCCACCTTAAATATAGATGACTTAGACATCTCCTCTTTTCTTCCTTTTTTTTTTCTCTTGATGCTTTTTTTTTTTTTTTGTGCTCTAAAACACTCCCTTGGAATTTCAGAGTTAGTTAGAGAGTGCGAGCTTTCTGCTCATAGCAAACAGCTCATAATTTATCATCTTTCCTGCCCTCTATCTCTTGTTTTACAGCTCCCACTCTCATACCACCAGAATAGTACAGACTATTGCAGTACTGATTTTTTGCTTCAAGCAGAATTGGCTATCCCCTTCCAAGAACACACAAAAATAAGACTGTGCTGGTGGATAATATCGATGCATAGATCGTTAGATTGCCCTTCACTTTCCTGAGCTATTTTCCCTGTCTCCTGTGTGCTCATGGTGATAAAATAGCAGTGTAACAACAGCTTGAAAAGAGGCAAAGTGGCATCATTAATCTTCCCATTCTAAACCATTTTCTCCAGCACATCCCTGAAGTCCTGTCCTCCAAATGATCACGATACAGAACCTCTTTGAGCAGTCCATGACATCCCTCTTTCCCTACAACCAGTCCCAAAGAGATCAGAGACACTGATGCATCTGATCTCCATATGTATATGAGTGTTAAATATTAGCAGACTTCCTGAAGGGTCTATTAGCATGTGGTAGAAGATGGCAGAATGGTATCTGTAAGTTGGGTGGAACAGCCCCAGCTCCTCAACAACAGTGAAACAACTCTGGCACCCATTCTTATATTTAGTGGTGTATAAAAGTAAACAAGGGACAGAATGTCCCTTGTGTTATTTTCCTTGCTTTACACAGAATGGGTCTGAGAGTACTACATGTGATTAATTGTCAATTGTTCAATAGCTCTGTGTGATCTAAGGAGACAGAGACAAAAACAAAGTAAAGATACATAGCAAACATTTTACTTCTTGGAACTAGAGAACGGGGGTATTTCTCAAGGCTGAGGAAAAGACAATAGTTCTTCGATCTGTTTGGGAACTGGTAGATAAGGTCTTTGTCACAGCCAGCAAACTGGTCAAGAAAGGAGATTCAGGCAGCCATGCGAAAAAAGATTTTAAAAAGATTTTCAATATCATGAAGATGATACTGAAGTGATTATTAAACTTCCTTTCCCTTGATCTCCCTCCCATTTCACATCACAGCCTTTGATAGCTTCACCTCCACAAATCTCAGAGGATGTTTCTTGCTTCCCTCAGTAGGAGTGAGAACACCATCTCTTTCCCCTATGGCATTATAAACAACAGGTTCTGCATTACCAGTTTTGAATTTCATTAGCCACTGAAATTCCATAATTTCTGCCAAAGCATCCCAGTCCTCATAGTCCTTAAATGGTGTCTGGGCAAAACAAAAACAAACCATCAATTAAGGGAATAGATATACATTAACAATACAGCAGTAAAATGATATCAGAGAAAATATCACAGTAACTTGCCAAGATATCCAAGGTCTCTGAACAACACTGCATACCAGAGTCTTTCCAAAAGATCCTATACCATAATCCCATATGATAGTCCCAAATCACAGAAAAAAGTTTCACAATACAAGGACACAAAGGGAAGGCAAAAAAAAAAAAATCCCATTGGCATCTCCTCCTACCTGATAAGCAATTCATATAAAGAAAGCCACTATAGTGTCTGAGCTTATTCAGTGCCAAGTAGTACCATTCTCTATTAACCTGATATAGTCAAGTCCTTTAAGAGCAAAACCTAGAACAAAGATCTGAAATCTCTTTGTCAGAGTCCTTCTGTTGGCATCTTTATCACAATAGTTATCCTTAACAGGTTGAGCCTACCTGAAAGCACAAATTATAAATAGCCATAACCCTACGTGACAAAACATCGATAGGGATGTCTTTTTTATTAACACAGGCTCCACAGTGTGAGGTATTGTGTGAATCTAAAAATCAAGACTACTCAAATATCATTAGGCCAGCTAATTCCAAGTACAAATCTCATTTCCCTCTTATTTCAGCACTAGGCCGATCAATAGGGTTTTGTTCGCTCTGGGTGTACAGGATATCTAAAGAAAGAGGGAATATCGTCTGTGCAGTAGGGAAGATCTAATGGGCATTTCAAAGAAAACTTCTATGACTGACCATCTGTGTGACCTTCAGGCTCTCATTTCACCTCTTTAAGCCCCCATTTCTCCTCCTACACTTTGTTTCATACCTCTAGACTGAGAGTTCTTTGTGATGGGAACTGACAGTGTGATTAAAGAATACTTAGTAAATAATAAAAAGCTCCTGTCCTTGCAGAAGCCTCAGTAAAACTGAGGAATAACAATAGCATTTGTTATTAACAATGGAAATTCTACTAAAATTTTCCCTGTTTCATGTGATAAAGATTAAATATTCAAAAGCAATTCAGAGATTTCCCACCTATACTTGAAAAATAATATCCAGGCTCCTACATGACACAGGTGTTTTTGAAATATTATCTTTGCTCTATCAATTGAGTTTCATTGCCAAATTTTGAAACACACTTCTAGATTCATTTCTTCTTTTATTCACTCTTAAAAAAAGATGTTTTTGTGCACTTAAATACTGCAGCATAATTTGTTAGTAGAATTTTGTGATCCTCTTGAAAATGTGACCTTTAATATTTCTTTGCTTTGGAGAAAAATGTTAAGATTTTGCAATACACTGACAAAGAAAGATATGGTTTGATTTAACAAAAACGAACAAACAAACAAACAAAAAAAGTTAAATTTCCAAGTAAAACACGTGAACTTTTTCCTAAATAAAGAGGCTGTCAAGTTATTAAAAACAACAAAAAAGTCATCTACTGGTTAAATGAAACAGATCGGCTCATGCTAATACGGCAGTAAGCTGTAAATCACATATGCCAGAGGTGCAGATGGTAGTTTGACTTTAACCTGGCTCTGCCAAAATTACCTTTCCAACCTTTCCATTTCGCAGGATGGAGTTAAATAGTTGTCTATGAAGGTGAAACAGCTAAAGGCTAAGTAAAATCATAAAGATATGTTTCTTACAAAAACAACAAGTTTGGAAATGACAAAAGTAACTACAAACACACACACACAAAAATGTCAAAATCAAAATTGCTGTTTTGGGCAAAAAAAATGGTACTTTTAATGCTCTATTTTGCCTCCCTTGGTGACCAGACACTTTTGAAAGTGTCTGAAAGAAGAATCCAATAAGTGCAATTGGTGAACCATCTGTCTAACACATAAAGAAGCCCTCAAGCCAGAGGCAATCTGTGGAAAGCTAGTGCCCTGAAGCTAAAAATCTCTCTCTTACACGTTTTTGTTAAAGCAGGTGCTTGCATAGAAGGAGCCAAAGTAAAAAGATAAAATAATATTAAAACAAAAAATCTTCTAAATTTTCTTCCTAACACTTTATTATGCTGCAGGAGTGCTTTCTAAGAGGCCATCTTGCTCTTCTCTGTAATCTAGAAATTGCTGGACTTGCCTATAGTGCTAGAGTCTGGAGCACTGGCCCAAATAAGAGTTGACTAACAGATGAATATGGCCTGAACTCGCCTGTAAATTGCTTATGCTGACTCACACGTAGGCCCACCAGACTACTTACGCCACCCTGCACATGGACTGATAAAATTTTAACTTTTGTAGGCTTTCCTGGAAGTGCTTTTGACCTTGAAGGGAGTCCTCCCATCCGGGGCCTGGGCCATGGACAAGTCCCATCCCAGATGACAGGGCAAGTGTTCCACAGCGGAGGTTACTGCTCATAAAGAGAATGCGAGTTATCATGATTTGGCTCTATAAAAGCTGGGTCCTCTTGTCGCGACTTTGGAGACCTCACTTATGGGTGGACCCACCACTTAAGACCTCACCGGCAGGGTGGCCAGGAAGGCTTCCCACATCCTCGCTGCAACAGGCGCTCTCCAGCGACTGTGGATCTGGATGATGGTAGCACATTTAGGTAGTTGGTAATGTATCTTTTTCTTAATCACTATGCTCCTGCCCATATAGAAATGGTTAAGTGCATTACTTTGCTTGTTTTGTCTGTTTTTAAAACCCAGCACATAGTAAGCTTATTGCTTTGTTGGATGTATCATTTCATTTCTGTATTATTTAATATTAATGGTAAACACGACCATTCTTTCCCTCGGTGCCTGGTTCTTTCCATCCCTTCGTCCCCCCTATTGATTTGGCAAAGCAATGCCATGCCTTCAAAACATGAAAGAGACATGGAAATCATATGGCAGGCTTCAAACTCTCACTTTTATCAGTTTTTGCAATGTTCATTTTGAGAACAGGAACTTCTACCTAGAGGTAGTCCTGGATGATGAAAAGATGTGTCACAATGATGAGAGCCACCTAAGAGGCCTTGGCAGGCCTCTGTTCTGTGAACGCATCCTGCAGAGATTGATGTGCAAGGAGATGGATTGAACAGTGGGCACATGTGCATGCTCGGATTGACCCCGTGATAAATGCCCACTTGGTGCAAAGTGTCTGACATGATATTCACCCCACAATCCCATCCAGCTCTGAGGGCTTAAGAACACAGTGGAGGCACAAATCTCGGCTTGTCAGTATTTCATTCCATGGAGACTAAAAATGGGTACTACAGAAACTTTCCAAATATACTCAAAGAGAAATAAAATGTTGCTACCGTACGGTGCAACACACCAAACCAGAGTGAATCTGCTGTAATCCAGGTCTTTCCAGCTGCCTTCCAAACCAGGGTGATTTTTCTGTAGGGCAGCACAGTGTTTTTGTATATAATTTCTCAAAGTTGTTACATCTAGGCAATTGTTTCAGTGCTTCCTCCTAGGGCCTTCTCTGCTCCTGTAGATATGATATTACCCTTGCAGTAGCTTAGACATTTTGTGGGGCAGTTCTTAAAGTCAAAGAAGCATTTCAGATAGGATTTCTGTAGGTGTGAGTGCATGAATATATGTACAATTATTATTATTGATTGTACTGTAGGGAAAAAATGAAAGTAAGTTGTTATTTTCTTCAGTCTAAGGCTCTTCATTTTGGGTTCAAGATTTTTTTTTCTTCATTTCTGTCATTTTACTCGCTTAAGAAAACTTTTTTGGGGGCTGCAGGAATTGTGTATATTGAGAAAAATTACTGTGCAAAGGACACATCACAATTATTTCATCTAATCTCCAGAGATTTTCTTTCTGTCAAGCTCTTGAATTTCAAACTCTGTCAAGCCCTTCAGGAAGGCAGGCATTTTTACACCTTGCTTCACAAAAATGAACTGAGAAAACAACAACAATAATAATTATAATCTGCTCATATTCAGCTGCTTCAAGATTTCCTACCAAAGAAAGTGACATCAAAAATCCCAATGTAACAAGCCAGAACTGTTGACTTCAAAGTGGCTCAAATTTGAGAGATTTTTAGTTGATTCAAGGCAAGATTTCCAAGAAACTATTCATGGCTAAGAAGTCATGGCTAAGAAGCCATGGCTAAGATGACCTTGGCACTAAACACTGAAAACTAAGAAGAGAGCTGGGACCTAAGTGTAGACCTGACCAGTACAATGCATTTTATATTTTAAATAGCTTCAATTTTGAGGATGCTACTGGAGACAGGATCAGGATATTTGAATGAACCCTAAATTTAAACAGAAAACAAACAAACTAGCAAACAAACAATATCTCTGCAGAACTAGAAGTTTTATCTCGGCTGTGTTTAGTCTGCCATTATTAACCTAGATGCTTTTCCAGTGTGTGATGAACTACTGAAAATAACAAAATGCCTAAACAGAAAGCATAAATGCCAAACAAATGTTCTAGAGTGAATTATTCCAGACTTCGCCAGATTTGCCATTTGTGACACTCCAATGAAAAATACAAATAACAAAATATCTTATTTCTTTAATGGGCAACGAGAGCAACATTTTACCAGAAGTCACATGAATGAAGGGAATTCTAATCTTCCTTTTCCTTTTAAGTTTCTAAACCTCACAGTTCCTGAGAAAAGCTTCAAACTGTGTCCTGAGCATTGCTTATCAAACTTAGACCAGAAAGAAGCCAGAAAAAGAAAACAAAGGAACAAAGAAGGAAAAACCTATATCATAGCTGAGAAAGAAAAAAAAAAGGAGGGGCGGGGGCAAAAAAAAAGAAAAGGTTTTCGTTAGCAATTTATATAGCAATCTTATAATTGGGGTGGGGAGGAGGGAAATAACTATTGATTTTTAAATGGTTGAGAATACTGCAGCTGGGGGAAGGAGGAAATCATTTACTAAAATTAAAATCATTTACTAAATGGTTAAAATCATTTACTAAATTAATTGTGAGTTTGGCACAAGGCAAAAGGACATGAATGAGCCAGGAATATACTCAGGCTGAGAAGTAGAAGATATTTTCTACTAACGAAAGCAACAAAGCTCCAGAAAATCCTAGTGCAGAATACTGGAAGCTAAAACTCCACATGTTTCTGAAATAGGATGCAGTGGACTTTAAATGAAGCTCCACAACATAACTCTGGAATAGCCGCTGTTCAGCTCATTAATAGTCCTTTTCAGTCTTCTGTCTGTGACCTTACATGGATTCCCACCACACAGACTTTTTGACTATACAGGACTCATCATGGAAGGTTTTAATTTTTAATTATGATAGGAGAGCAGAATTTGTAGAGAGAGAATGGGCATCTTTGTAGGTTTTTGTATATATCCACAGATGTTTGTGTTCGTAGAGAATACAAAGTACTGTATTTCATCCACCGCACTATTTGGCTTTCTGCCTTTCTCCTTTTTTAAAAAAAGAATGGTGTGTATATTTAAGGTATTATTTTCCTCTAGAAACAGTTTAGCTAAGCCACAAAAATAATGGGATTTTTTAAGTACTATAGCAAATGCCATCCCTTTAGCTATATTGGCAGTCACACCTGGGATGCATTTGATTATACTTTATTGATTTCAGAATTGTTTCCTATGTTTAAGCACCAGCTGAAAAGAAAAGAAATAAAGGAACTTCCCAATGGTCCTTCTATGCACAGGCAAATGAAGAAAGCAGATTTTCTCTCCTTATCTCCTTCATCTCAGCCAATGCAAGCAGAGTGACCCAAACTTCTTCACACAGTTAATGTTATGTATAATCTCTCATTTTTACTAAAAAACCCTGAATAGGATTGGAAGCTTTCTTCCTACAGAGAATCTTCCTACTATTTCCTACTTCAACTACTAAGCTATGAGCATCAGTCTTGGAGCCACTTTTGCCCATCAGCTTTTGGCAAAAAAGTGAATTTAACTTTTTCTGTAAAAGATTCTGTAGATGTATGCATTATTTAGGCAGCATTAGATACTCCTAAATTACTCAGGTTTGGAATTAGATGGAGGCAGACATCTAGAGCACTGATCCTATCTAAATTTAGGCTTCCAAGAACTTAGTTGTTGAAGACTCCGTCTGAACTTGCAGAGGAATGATGGGATGAGAAGCATGTGATGAGTAGTTGCTATGGATATAATATACTAAATTTGGGAAGGATATATGCACCTTTAGGCAGCTGTGCAAAGAACTTCTACTCTACATTGGCACTGCAATCCTTGCACTTGGGCTGTCAGCATGGTTAGAAGCTAGCAACATGAATGCTAATCACTGAAATGGGGTTGTGGGGGCATTTATGTGCTTTAGGTGTCCCTGCTGGAGCAGGGAGGTTGGACTAGATGATCTCTATAGGTCCCTTCCAACATCAACCATTCTGTGATTCTGTGATTCATTACCCACTGCCCTCTATTTCTCCCATTTCTCCAACGCACATCAAGGCCTTCTACCCTGCAGACCATCATGCAAGTACAGAGCCCTTACAGTGCCTTCTTAGTAAGGCAAACATATTTCCAAAACAAGCAAAAAATAGGAAAGAAGAGGACTTAAACAAGAAGACCTGAAGAAGGTAGTGGATAAATGGAGTGAACTCAGTGATCTGACAAGAAAAGGAACTGGTGGTGAATCACACACAAACCAAAATCCCTGAATCTGAGCAAACCCTGCTGCCTACCATCCCCCTCTATGTTTATGAAACATCAGCCCTACCTGCAGCCCCACATGGTATTTCTCTGATCCCAAAATACCAACTCCCAGGATTCCTGCCCCAGAGCTTCCAGGGCTTCTCCAGAGTCAGTCCAGAACACCAGTATACAAGTCCTCATTCCTCCTCAAATCAACAGAGCCATTCCCAGACCAACCCTCAACCATGTTAACTCCAAATCCCATCCCTTCCAACACTCTGAGCTGCACCAGCCCCCTCCCTGTCCATCCTTTGCCTGGGACAAATCTGCCACTCCATGGAGTGACACCAAGCGCTGCAGCTGCCACCACTTGAGATCCAATGTTCTGTGCCCTCCTCCTGCATCCCTCCTCCACAGCCTTTGCCAGTTGTAGCCTGCCAAGTCTTCCCCTTGCCTGGCTTCCCCTCAGGGGAAAAGATCCTGCTGGAAATTCCCCAATGCCAGACACTGGCAGCACTTGTTCTTGAAGCTTCTTCGGTGATACTCTGAGGACGGAGAAACGAAGACATATCAGGGAAAACCAGGCAGCTGATAGCTCTGCTGCTATGGGGAGGCAGCTCTGTTTGGAAGCTGCTAAGGACGCTTGTTTTAATAACAGAACACAGCTCTGTGGTTTAATTAGCGCTTATACCAACACGTGGCAGGTAGCAGGAGCTTACACGAGGCCCTTAGGAGCACTACCAGGGCCGTGGATGTGCAGGCAGGGCGATATTCCACCCCTGCTCGCGCTGATGTGAATCCCAAATAACTTCCATTATTGAGCTTGATTTTCACTGACTTCACTGAAAGAAAGAAAAATATCTGGGCCAATTGTTTACCTACTCAAAGCATACTCTCTGTCGGATGTTTCCCTCTCAGCTGAGACAGCTCTCAGTTTTCCACCACAATCCTGGCTGTTGAATGATGAATAAGCAGTAAAAGTGACACTAATCAATTGCAGCTTCCAAATTAAGATTTTATGGTTCTCTGTGTCAAACTGTGTTCTGCCGTGCAGCAGGATATGGCATCACATTGTTCTTCCATTGGATCAGAGGCGGAAGACATATATGCTATCAGAAAATTTAATTAAATTGAAAGAAATTATCTACAAGACTTGCCCAGACTTGTTTTAATCATATAGTGAACACTGTTATTTGTGTGGTGCTGTACCACTGATAAGAAAACACTGGGCAAACAACAAATTAGACATGGTATTAGGTGCCTTTAGTATGAATGAGTCACAGGAAATATAAATAGGGGATATTTATTGCTCATCTCTATCTCCACTCTGGTTGTATAACTCAATGCTGCAGTTTTTAAAAGAAAACATTTCTCCTAGCAATGCCTACAGCCTAGGTAGCCAGAACATGCATCTACAAAACCTCTGCAAGGCACTGAATATTCAGTGAGGGAAGGACACATGCACACACACACACACAAAAATAAATAAATAAAGTGTGAAGATTTGTGTGTGGCTCTTTATTACTATTTTATTTTATTTTTAGATCCATGGCCATCATAGAAAGAAAAACAGCCATCCCTTTGGAGGAATGTGAAATTTTTGAGTCCTGTTTTGAAGGGGATATGTTAATCCCCCCTTTCTATGTACATATGCCTTTTTATATATATACATGAAAAAAATGCAAAATATATTAAAATTATTTTACTGTTTGGAGCTAGGATTTTGATTCAGGTCCTACATCTAATTTCATCTTTCTTCTATGGTTTGTACAAATCACTTAAAGTGGGCTGGAATTTGCTGTTACAAACATGTCTTTAGAAAAAATCTTTTGAAATGCTTTAGAAAGCCACCCTTTTTGTTTCATATCAAACTGTCTTTCTAATCAGAAAAAAGTTCCTTTTTTTTTTCCTTTTTCATCTAATTCTCAGAGTTGTAAATAGACAGGATCATTGTGTGTGCTTTACTTGAAAGATATTGTTCCTCTTGGAGCACATGCATAAAAGGAGAACTACTTACTCCCAATTTAATTTAATTAAAAGCCAGGATGTGTTGGAAGCTTTGAGCTGATTTGGTGAGAAGACGACTGATCAAAGATATATTAGCACAGCTGTGTGTAGCAAGGTTAGAGCTGTTCCCTCAGTGGCAAACGGAAGTTCAGGCAACAGTTTGAAAAGCAGTCTCTTGATTTTCACAAAATAAGTTTGTTAAGCCTAGTCAGGAAGGAGAAGGCAAATAGGAACTTGAAGGCAATGACATCTGTAAGTGCTCAGATCTCCTAAGGTGGGTGACCTGGAATGGCCTATCATCAGGCTTTCAAAGGAGAAGGCTGTGACTCTCACCTAATGGCATCAAGAAAAAACATTCTAACTAGGTTCCTTCCTCATTATTTCATGCATCTTTCAAGATATTCCCCTTTCTAAAGTAATTTATGGAAGAGATTTCTAGACTAAGCCCAAGGTATGCTGACCTGCTCCATAACTTCTGCAAACTCTCAGGCTTGCAGTCCTTCTGCATCTTAGAAGTTACCATGACTTGCCTGGGCTGCCTCTCTGCAAGCTCTTCAGTCATGACAAAAGTTACATGATGATCTATCAATGAAAATTGAATTATCTTGCATTTGCCAAGGTCTGATTCACAGTACTTTTTTAAGGTTTAGAACTTATATCTTGTCCATACTTTGTCTTTAAGTTTTTACTTAAAGTTATTTGAAGATCCAGAAAAAAACTCGCTGGCTTTTCAATGTAAACTATTCAGCATGAATAGTCAGCATGAAGCTTACAAGAATAGCAAATGGTAATTTTGGGTTGTAAAACTACATTCACCCACATTATTTCTCTGTAGATGATATCCATCCTGAATTTCGGTGTTTGGCTTTAAGAAGAGATGATCCTGTA
Source organism: Crypturellus tataupa (assembly GCA_034781795.1). Taxonomy (NCBI): domain Eukaryota; kingdom Metazoa; phylum Chordata; class Aves; order Tinamiformes; family Tinamidae; genus Crypturellus; species Crypturellus tataupa. The sequence goes on along the minus strand of JAWLRI010000551.1, from coordinate 973,471 downwards.
GGCTTGTCCAAAATGCATTCACAAATGTGAAAGTACAATGTTTGACATCAGCTCTGAGTAATGTGATTGCCCCAGTACTCTTAGAACTTTGCTGGAGATTTAGGATCTTAATAAAAGAGATCAGAGAATATCTGTTTAACTAGTTTAATAAATAGGTTAAAGCTGATGCCTTTGTTTCCAATTTTTGCTGGCAAAATATGTTCTCAAGACCTCTCAGACCATATACTACAACAGGACAAGGCTGTATGAGTACACATTATGATTTCTTAAAACCTGGAACCTATATGCATAGGTATTTGAAAAAAATATATAGTCAAAATTTTCTCATAGAAACAGGGAGACACATTCTAGGGTGACATCTATTTTCCTCGCTTTACTGAAGACATCTATTTTAATAAAGCAGAACTTCAGAAGGCTGAAGGACTGCCTGCTAAACTCATAGAGTTGGTTGGGAAAAACCATCTGCAGTGAACATAACACCTACTGACATATTTTGTCCTGATAGTGAAGGAAATCACCATTTGTCAGTAAGGCTGTCAAGCAATATGCCAATACTTAGCTTGGCGTATGAGCACCACCACCAAGACCTTTCACTATACCAGTGAAAGAATTAAAATTATATGAAGTTAAGATGAATAAAATGCAGTTTTTCCTCTGAGAAATAAAAAGAAGAATGAAGAAGAATAGTATTATGAACGTTTGCATTTATTTCCCCAGCTTGCAGGACATACTTGTTCCATAATGCAATCTTTTTGCATTTACTCGCTGTTTTTTGTTAGTGGTAGCCTATCCAACCTGAAGTGTAAAAAACGTCTTTTGAGTTCTTTTATGAAGGCCTCTTCTCCTCTCCTTATTCAACTGCACTTCCATCACCTTCCTTGGGACTATTCAACTCATAGTAAAACTACATATTTATGCAGACCTTCAAACAACCTAAATTTGGGCATCTAATTTTTGATAGATAACCTGAGAAGCCAGGTTATCTATCTACTTGGCTGAGAAGCCAGGCTTTCTTTCTAATCAATACACACAGAGAAGCTCTTTCAGAGGGAAATTCAGCCCATGCTCAGATTAATCATCCAGAGCCTGCACTGCATTTCTAGTTATGCTGAATCATATCACAGTTCCCAGATGACCTAATTCCCTAAGTTTTCTTTTAAAAGGAACCAAGGCACCAAAAATGTAAGGAGATGCAGAAAAGGAAATAATTTTATCTCTCTTGTGGCAGTAGATACATTCAAGATGCACATCTAAACACAGTATTAGGTAACATTCATCAGTTCAGGAGTGAGAAGGTAGTTTCACTGGACATAGGCTTCTTCTCTAAAATATCTTGTGGAAAAATCTAATATCTAATCGCTAACTTTTTTTTTAATCAGAAATTAAACAATATCATTATTTTCTAAAATATAACTCTACACCTGTGTCACACTATTTATCTCATTTAAGGAGCTATAAAATAAATTATTTTAATCTTTTATAAGCAAAATATATATAAGCAAAGATTATTCATGTTTGTGTATGGCTGGCTACACAGACAAGGTGCTGCCTCCAGCAGCTCCCAACACTGGCGCAACACACATCGCTTGTCAGGAAGAGAACAGAGCCTCCATCCCGCTCTCTGTCTTTTAGAGACTGAACCTCACAGTGAAAGCAAATGTGCCCTCACTCTCTAGCCCCAAGCACATGCACATGTCCTTACAGGTTGTTCAGAGTGTATGGAAAATTCACCAGATAAGTTCTCTGCTTTCTATTATTTAGAGCATTTTACAGCTACTACATACAGGTGCTGTGCTTAGCAGCTATCTTATGTGAACTAGTTTACAGGTATTTAAATTCCATTCTCACTGAGGTATCTGCTAATCAATAATCTTACAGTTAATCTAACATTAATCGAACATTAAAATTTACCTCAATCCTGTTCTCCATGGTGGTCGGAGATAGGACGAGGGGTAAGGGGTGTAAATTGAACCACAGGCAGTTCCACCTTCATACGAGGAAGAACTTCTTTCCTGTGAGGGTGACAGAGCCCTGGCACAGGCTGCCCCGAGAGGCTGTGGATGCTCCTTCTCTGGAGATCCTCAAACCTGCCTGGATGCCACCCTGTGCCCTGGGTGTCCCTGCTGGAGCAGGAGGTTGGAGTGGATGATCTCTAGGGGTCCCTTCCAACCTCAACCATTCTGTAATTCTTGGCATGAAATATATCCCTGATGCAGATCAGTAATTCACCTGGTTCGTACTCCAGCTTCTCTGCAGTGATATACATGGGTCACAGATTCCAGGCTGAGAGCTGCTTTTCTGAAACTTGTCTAACTCAGCTAACAAAACCTTCCCAAATATCCTCACTCAAACTATGTAATCTCCACTCTGCAATGATATTAGACAAGATTAAACGCAAGAGTGATCTTGCTTTTCAGCTGTCTGTGGTTCACAAAACATACCCCGTTTTTAAAACTTCGTATTAGAAAGCTATCAGACTTTCAAGTCTCACTAAGACCATTCCACAGAGAGCTCCCAAATAAGTAGTTTTCTTATCTTAGTGGGGGAGACAAAAAAAATGTTACAAATAACAGACATTTTGGACCTTCTACCAGCTACTGAAATGCTCAGAAAATAGCATCTAAGTTCTCTTAAGAGTTAATTGCCAAGGCTGCAAATGAATCTATCTCTGGGGACTGTATTCAGCACTACTCATCTAAAGGCAGCTGCAAACCACTAAAGGACTGCATGAGAGCAGTGTCCTGGCCAGAGATGCAAGCATCTTTCTTTTTTAGAGCATCCAGCTTATTTAGAAAGCTCCCCTCCTCCGCCTTCCCTGCCAAATTCTCACTGTTTAATCAGTTTATCAAACACATCCATGCAGCTTGAGGCCAATTGCATTTCCCAGTCACCTCAGCAGCAAACATACGGTTTGAGTTTTGTGCAAAGCCTCTGCGGTCACGGCGGTGCGCTCTGCACGGCCGTCACTCCAACTTCTGTTCTGTCAACAGCACCTTCCTGCTGAGAGTGCTATTTATGGAGCTTCCTGATTTTTTTATGGGGACTCACACCTCTGTTTTGGCAGCAGTCACACCCTGAAAATTAGCAGCATCACAGCTGTCTTTAACAATTTAGTGTACAATTTGCACAATTACGTTTCCTGGAAATAACTTTACCTAAGTATCAGACCACAGACTATTTGGATGTGTTCAAAACAGTGCCTCTCAACAACTAAGATGTTTAAAGAGGGATTGTTCTCCTCCTCCTGCTTTCTCTTCCTGGTTTTTGTTTTGCTTGGGGTTTTTTTTGTTGTTGTTTTTTAATTTCAGAATACTTTCAATAAAAAAGAGAAAGCATTTATTTCATGTAAATGTTGCTACCATGCTCTTTCCCTATGCATCTAATCAGCTTTATTGATAGAACAACTATAGGTTCGTTCCACCAAAAGCTGCCCTGAAATCCCTACATGTACTACTCACCAAAACATGGAGGTAGTCACACTTTAATACGTACATAAGGGAGGAAAACCATTAACCTGGAATTTAATATATATCCTATTCAGAACAGCACTTATGCTTAATGCTAAGTGTGTCCTAAGCCTCATCATTAATGTACTAATTTACAGTGAGGTTTCAAGTAGCTCAAGACATCTATTTGTAGGCAAGTCTCTGATTTCTATTGACTATAATGGGAACTTAGATGTTTGGGGCACTCATTGACAGCTTTGTTTAGATAATTATGTATATGTAGTCCTGATCTAATATTGGGATGAGACATCTAACTAGGTTCAAGTATAAATGAAGCACCTAAATCCATGGGGAGTGTTTATTAAAATCAAATGTTACAGTCCCTCTTCTGAGTCCGTTTGTTCAGGCATTTTTAGGACTCCTTGGCTCAACCTGATGGCACAAGAATTTTTGATTAGTTACGGGTCAAAATAATGAGTATTACTAGAATTCCTGAGGTGTTTCATTTTTGATTTTCAAGGCAAGGTTACACAGGTTTGTCAGATCAGAGTTGGGACATAGATCTTTGGCACACAATCAGTCAAATTTCTGGGGGCTGGCAAGGGGTAACAGAGTGACTGTTAGTGGATGACTAGTTCTGGAGATTCCTAAGGTTTATAAACTTTAAATTTACAAAACTATAAAACCTCAAGTCCTCAACAAACCTCAAAACCTCAACATTAAAACCAGGAACTCCAATCAATTATTTGAACATATGTTTCCAAAGTCCTTTTTAAACTTCCGTGTGTATTCAATGCATTCACAAGACAATAGCAATAACAATAGAAAACACTGTGCCATTTGACAGGAAAAAATGGAAAAGGGAAACAAAGAATTTCAGAGGACACTTGGTATCTGTGTATGCACTGAGTCAAGTCACAGTCGGGGATTCATTTCACCTGATTTTAGACTCCAAAAATGTGGACTTTTGTATGTGAGTTGGTCAACTGAGAGAAAGAGGCCCTTCTAGAATAAAAGTTACTTGACTCCTCATAGGTGTCTACCTTAAGGTGAGATCAATCATGTCCTATAAATGCCTGCTTTTCTCTTGTGATTACTTAAGAGAGGGCCTAAGGCCAGCTCAGATGTAGGTGCTGGCACTGTATCTTTCTAAATTAAGTGAAATGAAACTCATCTGCCACTTACTTCACTCTAATCTAGAGAGGAGGCAGGGAGAGAACTACATTCTGCCTATGCCTTGGGACATAACTGATGTGTCAGGATTGCAGAGACAAGGGAAAAGACAGAAAGAGTTTATATTTGCTTTCTTTTCTTCCTTTTTTCAAGTAATAAAAGGATCAATTTTGCACTTTTCTGTTTATTTTCAGCGTAAGTTCTATGATAAATTTTGATCTATAGATCTTTTGGTAGTAAATCATTATTGGTGTTGAGTATTAAGAATTAGAATTTTTCATATAGGTTGTGTGTTATATTTCTATTCCTTCAAAGGTTAAACTTAAGACTTCTAATAAGAAAATTCCCAAATAAAAACAATCTTTGAGAATGTCCCATGATATCTGTTTAACAGCTGTTACTTAAGCAAACTTTCCTGACAGCAAGTTTTATAGCTGCATATGCAAAACAATTTAGCAGAAGATGTAGAAGAAAGTATTTGTGACATTAAGCTGGATCTCATTAACAGGTGCTTTTTAAATTTACGATTGGAAAATGTTTATTATACATTTTTTTTAATTATGGCTAAGTAAATGCAATTCGGTTCTTAGATCTTTATTTAGTCACAGCTGTACTGATACTGCATTTCATAATGTCCTTAATTTTCCCTTGTACAATAATTAAGAGCAAATTTATAACTACTAATAGATTTTCATCTCTGTAAAAGTTGTGTGACTAGAAGAAGAATCCCATTAACAGGGGTTCTTATAAATAGCTTTGTCTTCAAAACTGCACACTGACCTTGTACAAAACTCATCTGACAGGTGGGAATTCATGAAATGATGTCATCAAAAACACGTGTAATTTGGCTGAACACCTGGCACTGCTTGATCAAATTCAATATGAAGGGTCTAATATATGATTTGATAGATTTAACACCTCCATCAGCCTGCTGGAAAAGCTCTTTGTAATGCAGTCCAGGATGCTGTTGATCTTCTTCGCTGCAAGTGTGCACTGCTGGCTCAGGGTCAGTGTTTAGTCCACCAGAATACACAAGTTACAGGTCCAGTACTGGTGCCTGAGTGAATTTCTCCCTAGGTGCAGGACTCTGCACTTAACTTTGTTGAACTTGATGAAGTTTCTCTCTGCCCATTTCTCCAGACTGTCACTAGACCCTCTGAATGGCAGCACAGTCCTCTGGTGTATCAGTCACTGCTGCCAATTTTATATCATCAGCAAACTTGCTGAGGGTGCACTGTTCCTTCATGCAGATCACTGATGAAGATAGTACTGGCCCCAGTATCAATATGCATCAATGTTGAAGACTGACGGTACTAATGAAGACAATACTGACCCCAGTATTGACTCCTGAGGTCACCATTAATGGATGGCCTCCAGCTGGACCTCATCCCGCTGATCACAACCTGCTGAGCCTGGCAGTTCAGCCAGTTTTCAAGCCACCTCACTGCTTATCTAGCTTGTCCACTGACAGCATCAAGCTGTCTGTGTGGATGTCATAGGAGATAATATCAAAAACCTAACTAAACATAAAGAATACAAGCTAATCTCCTCTCATCCACCAAGCCAGCTTTCTCATCCAAGAAGGCTATCAGGCTGGTTAAGCATGATTTCCCCTTCATAAATCTGTGCGGACTATTCCCAATTACCTTCTTGTACTCTGTATGTTTGGAAATGTTTTGCAGGATTATTTGCTCCATCACCATTGCAGGGTCTGAGATGAACCTGACTGGCTTGTATTTCCTTAGATCCTTCCTGTTGCTCTACTTGAAAATAGGAGCGGTATTTTCTCTCTTCGAGTCCTTCACTGGAAGTTCAAGCTAAGATACTTGGTTTTAACTCTACTAGTTATGTATTCAAAGGCAAGTCCTTGTCACAGAGCTGAAGTGGAATGTGGTATCTCTAAAGTTTCAACCCGTCTACAGAAATCGTGGATTGAGGTCACTTTGACATTACTGTTTATCATAAAACATTTTGTTAGAGCAACTCAGAGCAGGAAGAACTAAGTTAAACAAAAAAAAAGGTTAATCCCTGAAGCCAAAGAAAGGTATGTCACTCAGTTCTTCTAATTAACAAATACTGATTAAATACTCAGGTAAAACTAGATGGGAATGCAAATCAAATACAACCTAGCTTTGGTATAGTCTTTTGAAATAAAAAAAAAGGCAAAAAAAATGTAGAAATAGAGCTCATAACTTACAATCACTGATGTTTTCATAGAGAAGTCTCATTAAACCTATAAAATGGATATTCATGCAGCCTTTTTTCTTTCCTTCTTTGTTTCTTCACTCCACTCGAATTGTCCATCAGAAAATTCAATCCTTGAATCAATAACACATTCTTGCACCCCTGAAAATCATTTATAGCCCAAATGCACTTTTAGTTGTCCCGATTAATAAACTAGGTTCTGCCACTAGGACAGTGATGACAATGTAAAGTGACAAAATACCCATTTTAAGTAGATCCCTGGCAGGGAAAGTGATTCCAGAGGAACAAGGAAGTCTCCTCTGGGACTGTTAAATTGTACACATTTTTCAGGGCTATCACCATAAACAATCCTCTCACTTTTCAAACAGACATGCATGGAATTAAGCTCTTGAATCTAAATAAAAGCCTACTTCTTTCAGAGCTGCTGGATATCTGTTTTTCCTGACATTTTGTGCTAATTCTCTGAAAATCAAGCTTTTCACAGTAATTTCTTTAAGTCAGAAAGCAGAAGTGGGGTGTAGATCTCAAACTGTAGGAGATATATATACATAGTCATCTAGTAACGTATGAGAGGTCCTAGGGCACCCATGACTTCACGTGAGGCTGTTCGAAGTGACACAGGAGCCACAGGAGATCCATGCTATACAGTACTGAGAGCTGAAAGAAAAGAAATTGGTCTTTCAATCACCACTATGTGTGGGGGCAAGTGAGTAGAGCCCTGGTTCTCTAAACATAAAAAACAAAGCTGATTGATTGATTGATTGATTGATATTGTTCAAGAGGTAAAGTTTGCCCCAGAAAGTGGCTCACGCTGTCCTAACCCAGAGTTAAAACAGGTTGAATGATTCATAGTGTCTGTCTTTCTCTTTCCTATGAGAATTTGGACTACTAATTTAGGATACACAACTTTTAGCCAACTAAATTTATGTCAGTTATTTAGGAATTCATTCAGTTCCCCTAAAATTAAGCGGTTTATGTGGTTTGAGATATACCAGGGACTTCTGCCTGTTTTCTATCTGCTATTCCAAAAGGAAAGGGTCTTCCTTAGACCTTATCTGCCTTATGCATGCAGCTGTCCGTGATACCTTATAGTGTCACAGATGGCACTGGTGCCTATATTTAAACAAACAAATCCTGTTCTTTTAGTAATAAATTTGGGAGGAAAAAAATGGTCATTCTCAGCATACTGGAGAATTACAACAGATCCTGACTTCTAAGCCTCTGCCAAAATAGACAGTCCTATTCTATGTGAATCAAATCCACTGTTCATTAAAACTGAGAAAACTGCTAGTGATTTCAGCTATAGGTCTGACCCAGGATAAGCACTTCCTTCAAATATAAATACTTGTATTGTATCTTGAAAAATCCAGGGGGCAACCCTGTAAATATTCCACATCGTACAATGATCATCCTGTATTTTCATTGTTTGCCTCTTGTTCTGGCAATCAGTATTAGAGATTTGTTCTTACAAGAGCCCTTTTCTTAATGATTGAATTACTTTGTGATGATCTACCCCCTTGAGCTATTATAAAAACTAACTTAATAATGTTGCCTAAATGACATTTGAATATGAGGATCTGAATCGTATTGTTATAACTGCTTTCTGCTGCTAAAAAAATACAATTCCAATCACTTTTTTTACCATTCCCACTACTATAATGAAAAAGCATCTATCTGAAACCAAAAAAAGCAGAGCACAGAAAAAGGAGGGTTTTTTAAAGACATTTTTTAAAGAAATCTGTTTGAACATAGCTTTTAGACACCTTTCCTAGGTATTTGGAGTACTTGTGCAATATTCTACATTAATATTGTTCCAAAATTCACTTTTAAACAGATTGAAGTCCAAATCAATAACAAAAAAAAATAATTAGTGAAAGACTAAGTCAGTATAGGAACATGCATTCCCCACCAAAAAATAAAAAAGAATGTCTACAAAAACTGAAAATCTGACCGAGTTTTGAACTGAATTTCCAACACGTAACATGTTAAATGGATGTATCTACGCGTGTCCTCTAAGCTCAATACCATGACTTCAGGACTACAGCATAGGCCTCTTGAAGGAAAAAACAGAGCACCCAGTTAGGGCACTGTCAAAGCTCACATCCCTGAAACTACTGACCCTCACGTTTTGTAGCCTGTTCAAATAAAATCACACATTTCAGCATACTCAGACAGGCAGCACCCTACCAGAAGCCTGTAAGGCAGCTGTGTGGACAGGATATAACATCCTTCTGCAAAGCCATTTGGAGACCATCCTTTCCACATCTTTGGATTAGACACAACTGCAAGGCCTCACCTTCCCCCGACAGAAGAACAAATTTCAGACAACTTTATCAAAGGCACTGTCCACCTCCCCTCCACTAAGGTATAATTAATGTGGACAGAATCAAACTCTTGCCTCAAGCTACAGCCTAGGGCTCCCAGCACATGGCTAAGTTTTATGTTTCTCCTGCTATAAGGTCTGATATGGCATCAGGAAAATAAAATCTATCTGACAGAAAACATTTATCACTCCCATTAATAAATTTTTAGTATACTAGAAAAGGAATCTGGGAATATACCCAGATATATTCTTCATATTGCAGAATTATTTCTGTGCCTAGCACCAGTGTCACAATTTTAAAAGATATTTAATATATAATCTAATAACCCAGAATTTTCTTCTCTCCCTTATTTAGGTGCTCTCTTTGTAAGAGTATGGGGGAAATGAACACATATTGGTCTCTAAGGTTATTTGATCCAAGACCTTTTCAGTGCAAAGGGGATAATAAGCAAAGGCAGGAGTGGGGGGAGAAATAATGAAAATATGCAGACTCACAAGCCTGACAGGAAAGGGATAACGGGGACATAGACCAAAAATCTCCAGTCACTAGCTGATGTATCAATAGGAAATTTCAGACTAGATTTTTGAAGAAGACCAACCCAAACTTTGTAACTTATAAGAAAAAGAAAACACGAAGGGTTTTAGGTGTTTGAGGGATGCCAATGGGACTAGGCAGAATTTGCTAAGGAATATTTGGGGAAGGAGATGGGGGACCAACAAAATGGGGGACAGAGAGGATGGCATCATTGATCACTGCAGGCTATTCTGTCTTCTTATTACATCTCTCCTTAACTATCTGTCCGTGTAATCTCACTCTCTGTCCCATTTGCGAGTGCTGTCATAGGTGCCAACAACCAGAGGGACAAGAGTGGAAACATTTGGAGTTTCCAAACCAGAGTCAGACTTCAGAAGGTGGTGGCTCCCATATCCTGTGGTACCAGCAACTGGAGTTAGAGAGGGTCACAACATCAGTCACTGGAGTGGGAGGGCATGTGAGCACTCCCTAGACAGCTTCACTCTTTGCTAGTCAGAGAGGAGCAAGGGGATTTGGCTGTCTGTACTCATGTGCTGTGTGAGTGGTGGTAGCGCTACATGTGGGTGCTGTTAAAGGCAACATCTTGTCTGTGTAGCCAGTTAGGGCAGTGTCCTCTGTGTGTATGTATCTGTGTCTGTGTCTGGGATACGTAATCAGTCTCACCTCTGGCTGAGCCTTCAAAAAGGAGAGCACCAGCCACATCCATCACGTGGGACAAGAAGGCCCTCAGAGTCATCAGGTGCAGCAGGACGGCTCTATCAGCAGGCAGGAGGCACTCACGGGTCCCAGAACCTGCGAGGGGTGGCTGTTGTTATAATATATCTTAATAAATATTGTCTCAAAAAAAAATTAAATATGACTCTACGGAAGCTAATTCCCTACTTAAAAGCACTTCACTGATCATGGATGCACACAACGCCCACATAGCCCGCCTACCATGTACTCAGCTAGGCTGGCAAATCTGAATTCTGCCTGCTTTATTCCAGTGTCTTCTAGGGAACTAAACTACATGGGCAATAAATAAATAAAGAAAATAAAATGTTTTTACCAATATAACTACAGCCACACTAGGGCTTTTGCTGCTTTGGCCAAAGATCACACCTCATCACATGCCTGTTTCTAATAGTTATAGAAATGGAAAGCTGGAATGCAACCAATATGCAGAAATAGGTAAAGGACAGATGTTTTATTAAGGGACCAAATGTTAAGATATTGAGTATCCTCAATTCCCACTGAATAAAGAGATTTGCCCAATCCATATGATGTGTATCTGGTTCAGCAAAGCAAGTAAGTATGTGCTTAACTCTAAGGATGTGGCTAAACCTCACTGAAAACAATTAGAGTGAAAAGTACTTAAATGCATTATTGTAGAAAGATGGGATTACTCACATACTCAGGGATTTTGCTGAATCAGAACTTGTAGCCCCCTGCAGAATCGCCAGTTTTATCTAGTTGCATATCTGGATTTAACATTAAAATGACCGGGAAAATCCCGGGAAAATCTTTCACATAGTTAAATAGATTAGCACAACATATCAGAACTTCATCTGCACTAAGGTTAGGTACACTGATTTTGTTTCAAAGTGCACTCTGTCTCTTTCTTACAGAGCTTTATCATAAGAGCTTGTGATTCTACCATCAGGAAATTTAAATCTAGAAATTTCCTGTTAAGTAAGTTTAAATAAAAACCTAATTAGTTTATCTGTATGCAGTTATTACTGTTAAGGATTGATTCTGGAAAGCTAATAGCTTAATCAGTGTTTCAGAAGGCTAATGACATCTCCTGCCAGTTTTCTCCAAGATGCATTCCAGGGATATTAATATTCTTACCAGACTGATAAATAAACTTTCTCTGCAGAACTCATTTGAAAGTTTACAAGGGAGGTGGTGGAATGGTAGGCACATGACTGTATATGTTTCATACACAGGGGTAATCAAGGAATATGCCATGACTCTACTTGAAATTAATTATATTTGCTTTCTTTACCATTTTTGGCATTTCTAGGTGCCTGTCTGTTTTTAGCATCTTCTTCAACCTCAATAAATTTGTTAAAACAAGAGTATGTCATATATTCAGTGACTTATGGCTGAAAAATAAAAGTAATCCTTCAGCACAATAAATGTACTTGAGCAGGAGATCAGAGAAAAATGTATTGGTTTTTAAAATTGATGATGATACGCTTTAAAAAACAATTTTTCCAAGCCTGTTTTGTTTTGAAATTGTCAGACAATGTTTAAAAGGAAACTTGTAAGTAAAACAAGGCTAAGGCTATAAAAAAGGTGCGCTGGAAAAGAGAGATACTTTTAAAATGATGATTAAAAGAATCCGAAAAGTGAAGGGAATCATTAGTTGAGAACACACTTTCAGGCCATATTTTCACCTGAGGAGGTATAAAATGCCTGATATGCTGATTGCATAAGGAACATCCCTGCTAGGACAGACACAGGAGGCCAGGCGGGAATGGCCATATCACCAACACATTGCTCACTTATGAGACCTCTTATCCATGTTGTTTTGTTTTCCTGTTCATAACTAAAAGTTATTCCTTTGCACTCCTTCCAAATAACTACCTCAATTATCCTTCATAATCACTACTACTATTTTATTTTCAGGCTTTTATTAGGCACATAAAATGACAACATGCGAAACAGAGTGTGCTGAAGATCATGTAGTTCTGCAGACGTAAGGAAGCAATTCTCAGGCTGAAGGGAGTCAATGTAAAATGTGATTCAGCAACTTTTTCAAGAAAAAGTTTCAAGTTTTGAAGAACTTCTGGTCTGCAAGTGGGTCAGGTGAGGCTAGGAGTCAACACATAGCATAAACCCCCTGAAAACCCAGGACTCAATCATTATTCAGAGATATTCAAATCACCTTCAATAGGTGAGACATTTGAGCAAGGTCCAAGGGGTCAAATCTCGAAACTGGATTTAATTAGTAGTGTCTTATCGTTTTGCTGGAGATGGGTAATGATTTTTATCCCATACTTGAACCTTCAGGAAGCTGACGTGTGAGCGTCTTATCTTCTTATCTCTATTTCTACTTTCGCTTGCTATCATTTCAGAAGTTATTTAGCATATTATCCATAGGAAACAGCAGGCTGGTCTTCTTCATAATCTGACTTATTCTCTCTAAATTCTGAGCCTTATTATTTATTTTATATTATTTATATTATTATATACAATTACATTTATATAATATATATAATATACTACATATTACATGTTACATATTATACATTATATTTTATATATTACATATTATATATTATATATAAAAATATATGTAAATATAATTTATTTGTTATTTATTTATATTATTTGTTTTATTTACTTGTTTTATGCTGGTCAAAGCACAACATAAGCAATGTCAAGGATGATTTAAGTCTTCCCATTAGCGTAAGAAATAAATAACTTTTCAGCCTCAAGATAAAGTCAGAATAGTTAATTTTCTGCTCCTCTCTCTCTGAACTCCCTTGGACCTTTACCAGCATGGCCTCTCCAAGGCAGGAAGGTACCGCTAGGGAAGGTGCTGCAGTCTTGAGCAAGCAGGTGGTAGGTCCATGGCCATCTGCCACTCTGTTGAGGAAGCTCAATTAGTCTTTGAGACTTCAGAGAGAATATAATGTGGAAGGACTACTGATTTTTCACTGCTACACATAAGCTTCTGCCCTAGGAAACTGCCTACAATATCTAAATGTAAAATCTGGAGAAGCAAATGCCAATTGACTTTATGCTTGTGGAAGTACCACTGCTTACTCTTCCAGATCCTCCTTGTGAACATCCTTATGTCCCTTTAAGAACATCTGTTTTCTCTATGTATAGTTTTAAAAAAGGAATCTATTTTTTTTAATTAAAATATTATCGGGGGGGGAGTTAGAATCTTTTATCTGTTCATACATTCATTTTTTTAAAATCCAAATAAATTATGTTTCTGTTCAATGTCTCTAACTCAAAAAATGATCTCACAGAATTTGAGTTCCTCTGAAGCAGTTGCCCACTTTTGAACTCAAACCTATTTTTTATCATGCTAAACATTTCTAAAACGCTTCTTAATCCTCACCTCTTATCAAAATTTCCAGCATCTTTCCTACAGACAAATCACTGGCTTAGGAAATCTTCAGTGTCTGGAGTTAATCTTACAGATATCTTATGTCTGGAGTCTGTCTGAAGCATGAACACAAAAATATGTTCCCTGATGCAGCATCTCTCTGACCCTTTTGGTCACCTGCTTGGTATCCTCATTCTTCACACGGTGCTTTAAAACTAACAAGTACACTACAGCTCCTGTAAACCATGCTTGGTCTTCGATTTAAAGAAAGAGAGAAATATTAAAAAAGAGCAGGTCTGGGTATTATATGCTTTGCCATAAGAAGTCATTTTTGCACGTGTAATGTTAGTTTAATATGGAGTATGAGCTAACTGTGAAAATCTCAGCTCTGTTTAGGTGGGAGCAGTACTGAGGAATCAAATACCATTTTTGCCTTCAGAACAATGCTTCATTCACACATTCATTCTGCCATTCAAAGAACTACTTGGTTTTAGTTTCGAGATTTTTTTTCTTTTTTTCAGATGTCCTTCTGTGGCTTTGCAAGTGCCCAGCTCTGATTATTTTACCCCTCATTTTATGTTTAAGATACTAGTGCCAGGAAGTCATAGTGAACAAGCGCTCCTTGTACTGCAGAAGCACAAAACAGAAAGATGCTCATTGCCCCAAGGAGCTTGACTCTAAATATAAAACAACAGATAGAAAAAGGATTAAAAAAAAGGGAAGTCTGAAGCTTGAACAGAATCTCTAATATAACTACCAATGTTTTAACTAAAACACACAGCATTTCTTTGAAACTAAGACCTAAACTATTAAATCTTTGCTACCTGAATCTTTCTTTAGCATGTTCTTACGCCATTGAATTGTGATCAATAAACGTTTTTATTATAATGGTTTCTCTCTTTAAGTTTTCAAAAGATTTATTTCTTTCTCCTGATCATATTTATATGTTTTTATAAGAGACTATTCACATAGCTTTGTTTTTATTTACATGTTTACTAACAAAACAATATTGAAGAAAAGCATAGTTTTTCTCTAAAAGCCTCCCTCTCTCTCATTATCTCATTTCATTTCACTTCATAATATAAAATACTATATTTTATATAATATAGAAAATGCCCTCAATATAAAATATTTGTTATAAAAGTTAATATTTTTTCACCGTACTACACTTTCTACTGTATTTTTTTTTGCTATGGCTATTTCATGATCTAGTTATTCTTTTTTTTTTTTTTTTTCAATTGCATAGCCTGCTGCATAAAATTATTTTCTAAACAAATATTCACCTTTTAACAGTCACTGACTGTTCAGTCCCAAAATGGTTAAACTGTGTATTACTGCATGCACACCATTAGAAAAGTCTGAAGAGCTTTTTAAAAACTTTATTACATACTTTTTCTTTTTTTAAAATATATTCACCCTAAGTGAATGCATTTCCTTTGCATTTTAACTTTGGGGGAAAAAAGGAAAATAAAAAGAATAGAGAAAACAAGCTCCTGTGAAGACAAATCTCTTTGTTAGGAATCTAACTTTCCTCAGCGGCATCAAACCTTATGCAATAATTTTCTGCTTCGAAAAAAAAAATATTAAAAAGTCCAGCTCATGTCCTATATGTATTCATTTTTACCCCTCTTTAGTATCGTCTACTAGTATTTAAGGAGACTACAATGAGCATATGAAGACCAGAGAAGACCCAGTGCAAAAGGGTAGGTACCATTCCACTATCATCAGAGACCTGAACAAGTTCATGACGCTTGAAATGGAGGGCAGAGTTTGGCCCTTGTGCCTTTCTTATTTATCTCTGTAGACATAGTCACTGCATCTTCAACTCTTTTCTCTCAAGAGAGGAGCATCTGCTTAGAGCTGAGCTCATCTGGAGTGCGAGAGGAAAAGAGTCAGAGTGGAGAGGCTAGGAGGTCACACAAGGAAGATTTTTGCTATCAGCATGAAAGAACTAAAATCTAGACAACTCCTTAAGCCTTCAGGCTACACTGCTTAAGCATCTTTTACTCTGCCTGAACTTTTAAACTCCGCTTGTCATCACAGATGTTTTCTAGTTACAGTGCTCTAAGTTGAGAATCTGCTCAGTTTGACAAAGTTGCTCTTAATTTATAATTGAGGCAATGGGAGAAGAATTGAATTCAACATGTACATAGAAAGCATAGTTCAAAATAAAATACCTTGCAATCTTATATGTACAAATGTCTCTGTGTGACAGGAAAATTTATCATACAAGGAACACTTAGCCCTTCAGTCATAGTGGATATTTCTTTGATTCCATTTTCAAGACAATTTCAGTCACTGAATCAATGTCATCAAAGAATAATAAATAAACCAATAAATGTGATTTAATTGACCTTCCTAAAGGAATAACTTAGCTCAGCTTTGGGAAGGAATTCCCAAAGCCAACAGTACCCTGCCAACAGTGTCAACAGGGTAAAGCATTGAGCCCAAGATGTTTTTAATGATCGTTCATGGCCATGATCCCTCTATGATGATTCCTTCATTCATGGAGGTGCAGAAGCAATATGTAAATCTAACTACTGAGGTGGATAACTAAAATTTAATCAGTATTATCTTTATCCTACTCTTATGGAAGTCTGAGCTCTCATGGGCTTCTCTGGTAACAGAATTGAGTAACAGCAAACTGTTTGCACTCCAGAATCTTATCATCAACAGAAAGTAAATCATTGGCATTTCCACTCTCTTTTTTAGTAATATATGTCTAGGGATTGAATTAGGACAATTTTATGTCCTAATGGACATAACATGGAAGCTGAATGCAATTCTTTCTGTGAAGGAGAATAAAATTGACATAACAATTTCTTTTAAACACTCCTGAGCATTCATAGTTACTGCACATTTTCTGTCTAATCGGGTTTTCTGTCTCTCCTCCTATACAAGTTGTCCATAAGCCTATTAGATCATGCTCTTCCAGAGTGTGCCTGCTGTTAGTATATTAATTCTCCAAAGCTCCCTGTATTTGCATATGCAAATTATAACTATGATACAATTTTCTGTTGATGGACATATTCCTGCTGTTAATATCCACAGAAGTCTTGAAATGTATCTGTTGTTTTATCTATTGCCTCCAGTCTACCATAAGTCTCCAGCCATATTCATTAGATTCAATTAGTGACATTCTGCCCTGTGAGAATCTGTCAATATAAAATAGACACAGTAATGCTCAGAAAATTGAAAGAATAAACACATTTTTAATGACATCAAATGACTTGAGACCACAGGAGACTAAGCTCCATTGGTTCCCATGTACTTTACAAATCCTTCTACAAAATTCAATACAATGAATAAATATATAAAATTTAAATAAATAAAACCTATAAAAGAAGAAAACATAAAAAGAATGTGGTAGTACCCAGCAGTGCAGTCAATTCATTCCTCTGCTGCCAAAAAGGACCACCAATGCTTAATCTTATGTTTGTTGCAATTCAGCATTTATTTCCTTTGAAATAAATATTTTGCTAATGTTTATTCATGGTTATCCTTTCTGGATGATTTCAGCATTTTCATCCATCCCCTCTCCATGCCCTTCAACATTTCCATTCTTCTAACATCACCTGATCTCCATCCTATTGTAGTTACCTTTTTTCCCACAAAACTTTTCAGTCTCTGGTCAATTTTAAAGGGTAAAATTTTATTACTATTAATTAATTTTGGTGAAAGTTATGTTAAGACATAGCAGAATGTTTCTGTATCATTTGCTATTTTTTTCAGACTCTCTAATTTACTAAGATTATCTTGAATTTTAGTCCAGTCCTCTGACATACTTGCAGTTTCTATAAGTGTGATGTCATCTGGAGACTTTATAAGCTTGGTCTTGATTTGATTATGCAATTGATGTCATTAACAAATCAAAACAAACAGAACCATTCATGCAGTTGGACATGGAATCAATGATAACTTTACCCAGCTATGTGCCACTTTACAGTAATTTTGCTTTTGCCATGTCTCTCTGATGTGCTTGCTTATAAAAATAATACAAGGCAATGTCAAAAGCCTTAGTGAAAAAAAAAAGATGTATGATTATTGCTTCTTTGTCTACAGGATGCAAAGAAAATTAAATTGACTTGATATCTTTTAGCAAATCATCTTTGCTGCTTTTCACCTCTTTGCTATTTTCCAAGTGCTTGCAAATCATTTTTGACTTTTTCTTTTAGATTTTTTTCAGGTTTTGAAATGAAACTGACTTGTCTATAAATTTACACATTGTTTTTTCTCTCTTTATATAGAGGCATATTAAGACCGCCCTTTTCCAATCTAGCAATACTTCATACAACCTCCGTGAGTTTTCAGAGACAACTATTCATTTTCTGAGATTGCTTCAGCCCATGCTCAGACCAGGATCAGAAGGACCAGACAAACTGACAACCAACAAAATACCACATCATTTGGTGATAGGAATTCCTTTACATTGAGAAAGGACCAATGCTTTTTTTTTTTTTTTTTTGAGCCTTCTTCTGCTACTGATGTTTTCAAATAATGATTTCTTGTTACTTCAAATTTCTCTCACTACTTGCAGAGCACTTTTGTAGGTTGGACATTCTTATTTCATTCCTACACTTCTGATGTTCTTTATTATAGGTGTTTTGTAATCTGAGCCTGTATCCATTTATCCGTACTCTATGCTTAAAGTCAATAAAGGCTTCGTAATTTAGCCAAAGACCTTTAAAATTTTGTAAAACCTTACTCTGCACTGAAAGCTTGTAAGTGATCTCTTGAGAAACTAGAATTTCTCCCTGATTCTTTTCTTTTGCTTTTTGAGATGTTTCTTATGATTTCTCTTTATTTGCTAAAATTTCCTGGGTTTACTATGAGTGACAGATAGATGGAAAAGGAGAGAGATAACAAGCTTTACAAAATATCTGTGAGGATTCCCTCTCCGCTGCCTGGAGCCCGCTAGTAAGTAAGAACTAACCTGTCCTTACCTACCAGCTGAGTCAACTCTGCACGTTCACAGGGATGCCTGCCGTGGCTCTCAGCACTCTGGAGCGGTGGCTCCCCAAAGCACTTGGCATCGACACATGAAAACAGCTCCAGCCTGCTGAAAACAGCATGTTCGGTTTTGCATTCAGTGTGTAAACTGTAAGCTGGTTTCAACCATATTTTGTTAGCCTTTGAAATGTTTCCTCAATAGTGGGTTGTGCCATCTGTTGCACTGTTTGCCTGCATGTTTTGCTTGTTAAATTGCTCCCCCAGCAGTACATGAAAGAGGTCTTTCAGGAACATCCCTCGTCCCCTGCCTACCTCCTCCCACCCTGATGTTCCACTGCACACTGCAGATGCTCCTCTAGTCCTGACTTGTGCTTATTTCTGCTAGGAACCAAGCCAAAGTCCACTATAAAACCTCAGAGGGTTTTACTTCCAGCCATCTCTTTTCCCATGAAGCCAAGACATTTTATGTGCTACGGACAGTCTTCATTTATGCCAAAGCAAAATGTTCGGCTGAATCATCTCAGGTTTCAGCAGAGAGCATGAGTTCAGCCATAGCTAGTGCTGAAAAACCATTTAAACATGTGAGACTAAGTGGTGTTGGTCAGACTTCAATAACTTCCTTTTCTCAGTAAACCTACAACCTGCACTGTATTTACATTGCATTACAATATGCTATCTCCTATCTACATGCTGACATGCTGTCATGACAGCAAGACTGTTCTGTCTTGGTACACACAATGAAGCAGGGCTTTTCCTTCTTTTCCATCATCCTTCCTATTCATCCTTAGAATATAAGCAGTAGGAAAACTCTTATCTCAACTTTCTTTCTTTTCTCCCTTCCTGGTATGTTTATTAAACCTTAGCAAAGAGCATGCAATGTTTTTTACCTGAAATGTGGTGACAAAACCTTATATATATATTCCCATATATTGTAAATATTCCCATATTCTATTCATGAACAGAGTGAATGATGAGAGGAAGAGAAAACCCAATGAATAACATATTCAAACATGACTGCAGAATGCCTTGAACAGATTGTGAGATGGATATTATTCAACATTAACATCTCTTCCACTTCTTCCTCCAGCTAGCATATTAGAAAACTTATTTTACAACTCTCCTTTCCCTTGAATTCTCAGACAAAATATATGTGTCATTCACAAATATTAGTCTGCTTCCCGTTCCTGGACAGTAGATCAATTTAGAAAAACAGGTTAATGGCAGTACCTAAAATATTTCTCCTGAATAGTCACAGTGAACTAGTCATTATAGGTTCCCTTTGTAATAAACAGGGAAAACGAGGTGTTTATAGAGAGAAATTAGTCTTATTCTAAGCATATCTCTTAAACAGAGCAGAAAAATAATATCCTAAAGATGTCTATTTCTCTCCATTGACTGTAAATGGAGAGAGAGGATACTGTCAGATGCAGAGACTAAACTCATGGACATCTAAATTGAGGTGAGATCAATCCCACCCACAAAGCCGACTGCACACAGAGGCAGATGCTGGCTCGGTCATAGAGCTATGTCTTATAATGCGGCAGCGTGGACCAGAGCAGCTGCTACTAACGTCCCCTTAGCTTCCCTGGGAAATCTGTCCCAGTATTTCTGTGAACCAGATACCAAGAGAAGATCTGGCCTCTTAGATTTTATTTCCTGCTCTGCATCTTTTCCAGGTGGCTGAGCCCAGACCAAATATTTATAGAGCTAAATATTTCTTTTCTCCATGGGAGAGAAACAGTAAAAGTACAGATTCTAATTTGTATTCATAGTGGGCTGGAAATAATGACAAACTGACCATTAAAATTAAGCCTTTTTTTTTTTTCAAGGACAAATCTGAATACATAAGTTTCGTTCTCATAGGATGGCTAGCAGGTGAGCAAGGTCGACTCAGGAAATCTGCACTCCGTGTACTGCTGGAAATGCTTCTTGGATTATTATCCATTGAGTTTGGTATCACCCAGGAGTCCCCATCATAGGCCAGGACCCACAAATAGTAGAACTTGCATAAACAGACAAAAAAACAAACACACAAAGTTGATTTACTAAGACAAGAGAGAGGGAAAAACGTGAAAGAGAGAGAGAGAAAAAATAAGAGTTTATTTGTCTTTAGTAAGTTAAATTATTTGAGATTGACTGTCTGTACAAATAAATTGCAGTTACAGCCATTTTAATAAATAGAGTTACGTCAGAAACCATTCCCAGGCATATAAAATCAGTCTATCTACAGTGTTAATACTTTTCCAAGCATGCTTTTAATTCTGTAAGGTGAGTTCTCAAATAAAATCTGTATATGGCTGCCTGTTTTGGAGCAGAAGAGCATACAAAGGGTAGATGGGGATTATTACACATCCTTTGTCCTCAGCACCAAAAAGAGATCCTAGATATGATTTATTAACTAGAAATCACATCACAACCTTATTTTTGCCACCTTCCCCTCAAGTCTTTTGCTATCTAAAATACAAATTGCTTTGTTGGTTTGACTGATTCAGTAGCCTGCAAGTTACTTTTCACTAACAGTTCAGTACAAAGAAAAAGTAATTTAATAATCTAAAAATGTGATTTAATAATCTTCGAAACAAGTCAGGTTGTCTTTTATGTGTTTTGTGTTTTTTTTGGTGTAGAATACAAATTGTCTTAGCATAGATCTCAAAAACCTCCTACTTTCAGCATATGAGAATGGTGAACTCTATGTGATTATTGTTTCTTGCCCTCACAGCTTACTTGTCTTCACTGTCATGACATTTAAGTGACTAAGTCATCCAGTTCAGTGCCACTCACCATTGCCAGACACTTGCATTCTAAAAATACAGTGAAAAGAAGAATTCACAATACATAATAGATAAAGACCCATATATTTATAACATCTAGTGATGTAGTACTTTTCCTGAGTCTCTAACAGGAATTTTGGGGAAAAAATATCTAAGAAAATGAATTGATTTGAAACTACTGAACAATTTTCAGGAAATAAAAAAAATAATAATATGTGAGTTAAGTGTAGGCAGGACCTGACATTTATGCATTTATGCATAAATACATTTATGCATTCATCCTTCCTACCTTACATGCTGAAATGATAGACACTAAATGATATTTTTACGGAGAGTTTGTTTCAAGCAACATTTAATGAATGGTTTGAGAGGTGGTTTCAGCAGAATTTGTATTGTAAACACCAAATTTGCACCTAATTCCATACTATAATAAAAACAACAACAAGATAGAGGATATTATATGTCAAAATGTGGAGGAGAAAGGGATCCTGTTGTCTTTCCCAGTTATCCAGGGAGCAATTGGCAGCTCCTGCCATGCCCACAGATGTCAGGGATATCTGCTGATCTGAAAGCTTCTGCTATTGATGCTGGGAGAGCAGAATTTGAAAAAAGAGTAGAAGGGAATTAAGCATCGGATTCACCTCATCTAACTTCAGAGGTTTGGAATATAATCAGGTCCATCTGAACTAGTCATCCTCATTTCCATTATAGAGACAGGAAAGAAACAGGCATTTTAAGTAACAGCTGAACTGGTGGTCTGATTTACAAGCACATCACATCACATCACACGAATCCCACCAGACTGGTCAACACACTCCATACCAAGTGATAATGATTTGGTCTGCAGGGAGCTAAGCTGAGCTGATCAGTTGCCTGACAGTTTTTTTTTTCTTTTTTTGTAGCCATCAGGGAGTTTAACACATGGCATGAAAGACAACAACGAATTCAGCTTTCCAGAGTTTTGCAATATAGCGGCTGAAATGGAGACACGAAATGGAGAAAGAAGGTAGTATGTTGGTGAATGTAGAATTTAAGTTTCTCAAGAGATTTTCAGAGAGTAAGATTATTCAAAAGACTTGAAGGACTGTTAGGCTAGTTCTTAAGATTTCAAATTATGAGCTTGAAGAATAAAAAAACCCCACACAAACAGCTCAGGAAACATAGGTAGGCGCCATGCCCAATTTCTGTTTAGAGTTCAAACTGTGCTTTAACTGACACATAAGGAAATTATGTATCTGTTAGAGACTCCTTGAGTTTATTTACCTTTATGACAAGTGGAAATTCAATGCTACTTACTACCGTGTAGGACAGTATTTGCATATAATCTTTTTGTGGAATTTCATTTATTTTGATTTTTGAGAGTTTTGAAATCATTTCACTCGACGCGGGTAGCAGCAAGGAAAGATCAGTCTCCATGAACAGTCTCATTTTACACCAAAGAAGAGCTGACATCAATACCATCCTGTTTTATTTGAAATTGTTAAATGCTTTCTAAGGCAAGCAACACTCTTCAATGTCTCAAAGACATTTGATGACAAACATGAAGCAACAGCAGCTACGAAAGCTTCATTTTACCTCCATCTTCCTCCACCCTCCCAACTGAGCATATAATAAAATACATTTAATTTAATTGAGGTTTGAAGCATTGATTTTGTACTATAAGAGCCAGGGAGCAGCGAGAGCCAGCTGCTCCCTCAGGGATGGGAGGTCAGAGATGAGTGTGATCATGATGTGGGGAAAGAGGATCATGGTTGCCCCGATGGCCCAGGGGTCAGGTAGGTGGAGGTGGAAGGATGGTGGATGGCTGGGCTGAAACAGGGGCCCCAGGAGAGGAGGTCCGAGGGGAGACTTGTAAGGGACATCAAGGCCCATCTTGCATTCAGGACTCTGACAATAATTAAATAAAATAATGCTCATTTTATTTATCGCTTTTGACTCAGGCTGTGCCTGCCAGATATAAATTACGTACACAGGAAAAGTAGCTAAACAGATTTTTTTTTTTTCTGACAGATATCTGGGTAGTTAATATCCTACCCCTCTTTAGTACTGATTATATACTATTCAGAAGACTGGATATTCCATACCTTTCCATTTTTACAGATTAACGATACCATTTTCTAACAAGGTAGAGAGAAGGAAGGTTCATTTAGCACAATGTCATTTTGAGACTTTAGCTTTGATTGTTAAACCTACTTAGCCAAATTCTCACATTAAATATAAAAGTGATTACTTTTTTTCTCCCTTTTTTCACAGTCTGACTTAAGCTGACAAAATCCGGAAATTCAAAGTTAGACTTGGCACTATTTTCTTAAAATATTCCTAAAGAGCCATCAGTGATACTTTGCAAAGTTTCTTCACTTTCTGTAACCAGGGTTATAACACAGGCACCATGCAAGCACATACCTGCACCTTTACACACACAGACATACGAGGAAGAAAAGACTATAAACATAATTTTGTGGTGTAGGACACATGGGGAAGAAGACTGTGTTGTTAAGGCTTATAGTGTTACTATCATAGCCTCAAGTCCAGAAAGCTGTATCTAGGTAGCAAAAATTATCTGTTAGTCAGAACTTTCATGATTTACTAACATTTCGAAATCTCCTTTGTTGATTTGAAACTTATATGAGATGGAGTGGGGAAGATTCTTGACTTCAGATTACCATCTTCAGCTGGTCTTTGATTCATCCCTTTTATGGCTCTCTGTACAATGAGTGTTTATAGAACAACAGCGATGTGAGGCCAAATAAAAGCTGCCAAACACCTGAACAAAACATTGTGTCTCAAACTCACCCTTAACCGATGCATGAAGCACAAGCACTTGTGTTCAGGCTAAGCATTTTGTTTAAGAACTCAGCCCTACATATGTCATCATTTTTGAAGGTTCATAGAGATTTGACATAAAAGGAGATTGTCTTTTGAAATAAACAGAATGATAAATTAACTCTACCTGAAGAACCCTTTGCCACACTGTACACCCTTGAAGCTCCACCTCTTTGGGATCAGTAGACTGTTTCTTGTCCTTCACTTAATGAGATGATAATTATATACCTGTCACATTACCTACTGCTTTTAGCAAGCAACTTGCACATTTTCCGCAACAACCTACCACTTAGTTTTCTTCCACTTTTTCAATAGTGCTGACTTGTGGGTTTTAATTAAGACTTGACAGTTAAAATTTGCATTCCAAAAGCCAGCTGAAGTTGCTGGAATTGGATGGTCTATTATTCTATTATGCAGCACTCTACTCGCACACAACCCCATCTAACAAGAATATTCTTGCCAGGGCCTCCATAACTCCTGGAGACATTGTGTGCAAGGGTTTAGGCTACTGCTCTGAGACCATCATAAACTGACATTGTATGCTTTAATAGTCAGTTAATGGAGTATAAATAAGCATGCTGAGCATTTTTTGCAACTCTAAGAGGAATATTGTTCTTGTTTGATTCACTATTCATTCATACTTGTCAGCTCACAAAACTGATGTGACCAGATGGCTAAGCTGTTAAGAACAGTTTGGCTAGTTCCAGGATGTAGTGAAAAAGTGACTCAGGGTAACAGTCAAAGATTTGGGAGCTGCAGTTCTTACAGGACTACCCTCTAGGTTCTATAGGTTTTTGAGAACCTTGGTTCTGTAAAGAGCTTTGACTTCTGTGAAAAGTCTTGCATATGACCTTCATTTAACTAGACCAATTTTCCCTGATCTCCATTGACTTTGGTAGAGTAACTTTTGCTTGACATTCTCATAAGTCATGTCTCAATTAGGTCCTATTAGTGCTTC
This sequence comes from Crypturellus tataupa, assembly GCA_034781795.1. Lineage (NCBI taxonomy): Eukaryota > Metazoa > Chordata > Aves > Tinamiformes > Tinamidae > Crypturellus > Crypturellus tataupa. Next base: position 948,239 of record JAWLRI010000551.1, on the reverse strand, counting down.
TTTTTTTGTAAAAAATGAGAGGCACATGTTGTCCTTAATGCTGAGACTCTAGCTTTTTAAAGATTTTCCATTAAAATCAACTGATAATTAATCACTGTAGGTAGCTACAGAACCAAACACCTTGTCTTGTTTTTACAACCAGGAATAGCACAAAACTACAATTATAACAGACTAGAAAAGATTGAGCTTACAAAGTCACTTTTGTCTGTAGCATGAATGACAAAGTTATGGCGTACCTTTCCAATCAAGTTCCTGGGTTGATAGATATTTTGAAAAAAAAAAGTAGATAATAAGTTCATGAAATGTATTTGTGAAATTACATTTTCCATTTGTTTCCGATGGGCTTTTTTTCCTGTGAGTTCTTTCCTATGAGTGCTATGACATCTGAAACAAAACAGCCACAGTATAGCCGTGAGGTTAGAGCTGAGGACACACATTAAAACCAAGAAGAAATACCATGGACAGCCTAGAAAAATTGCATCCTCTACATCATACGTCTCATTCTAATTATATGTATTCATCATTATCTGTAGGGTCAAAAGGCACAGAAGTTTCTGCTGTGCTGCTTTTATAACACTGGAAAATGCTGTTTTGATTTGTTTCTTTTGAAAAATAAAACAACAGAAGTCCCATTTATGTCTTGTCGCAGCTAGAGAATTTCACAGCAGTAAAAGTATTGTAAGCAAAATCACCAAATAAAATTGTTCATTTTAATGTTTTCTTACTTCCAGGATCACCTCCCAGTTTGATTGCTATGTTAACTTCTGTTTCACTTGTTGCTTTGTAATTCACAGATTCAAGACAATTTATCTTGTCTTTCATCTTCAACTGAAAGAAACGCTGAGGAACTAAAAACAAAATAGAAGTTTTTTCTTATAAATGAATTGCATTGAAAAAAATAAGATCTTGTGATGGTCAATATCTCTTTTTGGATTATCTTCCATCAAGAAAAAGTGAGGGAGTAAACTATGTTCTAGGAAGATGTAGATTGTTCCTTCCACTGAAAGAACTTTAATTCTTGAGAACTGTGCATTTTCAGGTGGGGACAGAAAGAGATCCACACAGTAAGGAGCTGTGAAAAAGATGTTTAAGAAATATCAAAAGATGCCTGAGAGGAAAAAGCAGCAGACATATTGTCATTATAAAAGGAAAACAGTCCAGACAAAGCCATGCTTGAGGTCTTGCTGACTGGGTGCCATCATTAAGCCCATTACCTCATTCTGATTTGGCACGTAACTGAGTGATAACAAGGAGTCGCACTTTGGCTGTATTTCATCCAGTGCCAAGTTTGACTTGGCCTAGGAACCCTGGAAGCCTGATTTAAATTTGCGATGATCCCGGCTTTGACTCTGTAGGTTAGTCCCTTCAAGTGCCCAGGAGTGAAAGAAGGAAAAGAAAATCTACCTCCCAAGCAGAAGTAAGTTCTGAAATGGTAGGTGTATCAAACCAACTACTTACTATGCAAGCAGCACAGACGGTGCAAAATGCTACAGCAAGCCAACATTCCCCTGGCTTGTAAGAGAAAAAGAAACACCACCTTTCAAACAAATCCATCTGTGCAACAGCGGCAGCTCTTGTAATCTGAATGTTGCCAAAAATTTCCTGAGAGAAGGCAATTCAGAAGCCCAGAGCTCATCAGGACTTAAGCTACTGCGCTCCTGGTATTAACTGTTTCACCTCATGCCTGGATAAGAGTAGAATTTCCTCCAGCAATAGGGCCAGCACAGTGAGATGCTCATCTGCTTTTCAAGAGAGTACAAGTCTAACACAAAGGCTTCAACCATTCAACAAAACAAGATAGACTTAAAGCCGTATCAGGGAGAACAGCTTTGTACCTGGACCACAGAGGAACTTGCCTGGTCTTCTCCCCTAAGCTTTTAAAGGCAGACACCCGTTTAATTCAGTTAATATCTAAAACATGACTGCCAGCTGCTGTATCTCCACTGAACAATCTCTGTCACTTTTGAAATCAAGACCCAATACATTTAAAGTAGACAATTTTTCAGACAGTGGCATAGACTGGTATATCTTCAATATGCACTGGTTGGGGAAACCATTGACCTTTAAAGTGGTTAGTCCTAGCAAGGAGATTTCTCATTACTCTTCTCCACATTTTATTTCCTGATACTCATCTGAGTTCAGTGTTTGCTCATGACCCTTCTTATCCTTCCACTCTTTCCTTTCATGTTTAATACATCACTGCCCATGCTGGCCACTGAGTGTAGGCCTTGTTCTCTGATGGGAACAGTATCAAGTCCTCTCTTTGCAAATAACTTGAACTGTCAGTTGAAACTGAGCTGTCAGCTGAAATTGTTGCCTTGGATCTAAGCGGATGGAAATGAGAGATGAAGAGGCTTCTGTGGAGATATTTCTTTTTAAATATTAAATATCTGGCTTCCTGGATGGAGCGTGAAGTTCCTGGACTCCTGGGGTACACATGCCATTTGGAGGCACTGAGACAATCAGTTCCTCACAGCTAGGAGTGGAGAGAGCTGTGCAGAAGGCTTATCAAAAGCCTTTGATGAAAGCAAAGCCTCTGAAACCTGCATTGCAGTTGACTGCTGATAGAAAGTGACTAAAGAATATTTGTCAGGAAGACTGAGCTAGTGAGATTACTCTTGTGATCCCAGAGGGCCCTAAACCCCTAAAAACCAAACAGCACAGACCATAAAAAGGCAGTGTAGGTAATAAAAATGTTTAAAATGTTTGAGATGAGATTAGTAAAACAAGAATGGCTTAAATGTATTCATCTAAAAAGGAGAAGACTAAGGGAAGGGAGGATAGTCAGAGTATGAAAGTCATCGGACTGATCAGTCTCTCCCCTTAACTCTGTTCCACAGCACTGAGACAGTTTTAGTTTCCTTCTGGAATTTGCTGACAGAGGAGGTGGTTAATTCAAGCACCGTACCTAGATTTTTAAAGAAAGTTAGATAAGATAATGCTTACTAATGACATGTGTTGTCAGACAAGCTCGTGCAATAAAATCTTGTATTTCAAGATGTAAACAAGACACCTGTAATGGTAAATAAAGGTATATCTGTCTGTCCCTGCATCTTGTAGATTATTCCAGATTATTCCATAAAAGCTCACATATTTTACCAAATGTTCACCACTTCCAGAAAAAAAAATATATATATATATATTGCTCTAGAAGAACCAATGGCTCAATCTGATATGTTAGATTTTATGAGCCAGCGTGTGATCTCAGAGGACACAAAGAAAGGACAAAGTAGAAAGGCATTTTTTTAATGTATTGCTCTACGAACCTTAGGGATATGTAAAGAGTAGCAATTAAGTTGATCAGGAGTCCGAAAGCAGCTCAGCCTATAGCACTGCTGTTCTTCACTCTTCAGAGGGAAATGAATGAGAAAAGAAAACAAACAGAAAACACTTAAAGTTCCTGCCAAGCTTAGGAGGTTTAGAGCTGCCTTCTACAAAACCTATAATGCAGTGCAGAAAAACAGAAGGAAGAAGCAGGTAGAAGTGGGTGTAATTCACTGAAGTCTACTGCCAGGTGCTGAGGATCTAACCTGTTATATTTCCAACAACGTTGTGGGTTTTTATTCCCAATGTATTCTTTACCTGTCGAACATGCATAATGGTGGGATACTTTATTTTGCAAATGTGACAATCAATGTCTTCTCCATATTTTGTAGACGATTCAGAGCAATAGCTGGAGGCACCAGCATCAATGTCAGATTTCCCAACAAATCAGTCAGAGATGGCAGGCACTCACTATTGACATAGCACTGCTTTTAAATTCATCCTCCACATGCAATATTGAAAATGTTTGTAGCATTCTCAGAAGGTGTCATTTCACTGCTCAGTTCCAGGTTATAATTAAAGCTCATCATTTATCTGGGAAGAGTGGAAGCAAAAATTAAAAAGAAAAACATATATATTCAAAACTTCTAGAACCTATAAAAGTTTTGGCAATTCTTTTCACCAGCAGTAAAATGCCTTTTCCATCAGAAAAGTTGCTTCAGATAGTTTTAGAGATAGCTAAGTGCTAAAGTAATTAAAAGGACAGAATTAATTTAATAGAAGAATTTTGCTTCTCAATAGGTAGCTGAGGATGAAAAATATTATGGTCTTTTATGGAAAATACTGCATAGGTATCACTCTAAAATTTCAATTAAAGAATAATTAAAGTACAAAGCCTAGGACACCTTGAAGAAGATTAATTGAAAAAACAGATATTTGAGTTTCATGGAGAAAAACAGTAGCATTACGTGATAAATATTCCAAAAAATTCCTCAAATTTATTTAAATTAAAAGCAAAGCAAAAGTGTTCATATATTTTTTTCTATTATATATTTCTTCTTAAGAAAATGATTGACATATTTCCTTAAGGCATCTGTTCCTTTTCATAGCTTTTTCTCTACTTTGATTTTACTCAAGAAAGAAGAATCTAAAAATCTTAACTATTTTATTTTTCTCTATTTTAGCAACTTGATGTTTGTTTTTGTTTCATTTTTCAATTTCTAATCAAAGAAAACTAAATTCTACATTTTTTTTCATTCAAAGGATTGGAAAAATGAGTATGAAATCTTTAGTCACATCTGCAAAGCCTTTTTCTGCTTGGTGAGAAACATTTTGGTTCAGATTTGCTTGTCAGCTCTCCTCAATACTTTGTGAGAAATACACAGGCTTTGTCAGAAACCTGAGTATCTGAAAATTAAGGATAATTCCAATCCTGGTTTGTTTTGAGCAAGACATGATAAGCATTCTCCCTAATTCATCATGTAGGAACAGCCAGGGTGGAATCAAAAGCAAGTGTGGGCAGATGAGATTGATTTACAAAAGCTGGTTTCACTAGAGTTTTTCTCAAGTAAAATAGCAATAATGAATGAAAATCCACTCTTCTTGAGAGTGAGCCTATTAACAGTAACGACAAGTTTAGTTTGGGGTCTTATAGTGCAACTGAAGCAAAGTTAAACCACAAAACTTTGACCACTGCTGGATATAAGGAAAGAACCTGATTTCATTTATGAAGGATCTTTTCACTGTTTCCTCATAGACTGAATCATGTAAGCCCGCTCCTAACCCTTCCTTAAGCACGAGATCTATTTTAACTGTATTAGCTGGGGTAGACCTCTTGGCTGCTCTCCTGCATCCATGTCTTGCTTCTGTGGAGAGCAGGCACAGCAGCTCCTCTGGGTCCTATAGGCCTCTATGCTTTCCGGCAGGAATTCCCACACAGCCACTGCAGAGTCTATTGGGAGACTCCATATTCAACTACCAGTGTATTAATTGCCTTTATAAATTTCCCGATGCTTTCCCATCATCAGACAACTGAAATCAAATCAGTTCAGGAAGTGAAACTTGTATAGTGCCCCAATCTATTACAACACTGGCTTTCACTAGCTTTCAAACTGCTTTTAAAGAAGGTCAGGATTGTCAGAACCATTTCAGTGGGGAAACTGAGGCACAAGACAGTAAACCCATTTGCCCGAAGTCATAGAATCATAGAATTGTTAAGCTTGGAAAGGACCTCTAAAGATCATCTAGATCATCTAGATCTCTAGAAGTCCTGCATATGCAGGGTCACCTAGAGTACATGCCTCAGGATTGCATCCCAAGCAGGTCTGGAGGATCTCCAGAGAAGGAGGTTCCACAACCTCTCTTGGCAATCCGTTCCAGTGTTCCTTCACCCTCACTGTTAAAATTTTTTTCCTTAAGCTCCTGTGGAACTGTTGGTGCTTCAGTTTGTGACCATTTCCTCTCATTCTGTCAGTGGCCACCACTGAAAAGAGGCCAGCCCTATCCTCCTCACTGCCTTCCTTGAGGTACTTATAGACACTGATCAGGTCCCCTCTCAGCCTTCTCTTCTCCAGGCTGAACAGGTCCAGCTCCCTCA
>JAWLRI010000551.1:924785-942279 GCA_034781795.1 Crypturellus tataupa | reverse complement strand
CTGGACACAGTGCTCCAGATGTGGCCTCACCAGGGCTGAGTAGAGGGGCAGGATCACCTCCCTCGACCTGCTGGAGAAGCTCTTCTTAATGCACCCCAGGATCCCATTGGCCACAAGGGCACACTGCTCCTCATGGTCAATTTGTCATCCAAACAAAAAGCAATCTCACATCTCCTGAGTACTACTTCAGTTCTACTGAACATAATTCAGAAGAGCTTGGAGGATTCAAGCAAAAGCATTCTGACTTTGACTTGTGAGACAATAATAGGAGGGGGAAAAAAAAATAAAGGAGGAAAACTCCCTAATACATCATGCACCAAATTTGTTAGCAACAAAACATCACCTGCTAAATTTAGATATTAGGTTCATTTTAGTATACTGGAGCCAGGGACTATCAGCAGCAACTGACAGTAAATCAGCCAGGTTGCACTGAGCGTACAGATATTTATACAGTCACTAAGTGGTGATCTACATTGACCTCCAGGAACACCCACAAAATGTTCATTCTGGCCAGGGCAGTCAGGTACAAAGAGGCTTTGGAGGAAAAGGAGGGAAGCACATCTAGAAATGCAAATTTGATCTATCTGCAATGACAAGCAAGACTCCAAACCATTAATAAAAGACTAGAAAGGACTACTGGATATGATGAGTGGCGTAGTCTAGTCATTGATTTTGCTGATCTATGCCATCTTCTTCACAATATAGCAAGTAATGGGCCAGGTTTTCTGAATCCTATCACTACACATATAGTCAGTTAATGATTACCACATTCCCTTCAGAACTTGAAAAGGAGACATACCTGACGAATGCATAAATCAGTTAGTTTGCACCCCAAAAGAGCAACGGCTGGTCATTCAGCAGTCAATAGAGCACACTCTCGTCTCCTTTAACTATACTGAGGACTTGGCTCTTCTCCTGAAAATGGCCCTGGGCTCCTGGCGGTCAATAGGCTAAACATGAGCAAAGAAAATAGCCTGGCACCTAAAAAAAGAACTTATGACACATTCAGCTGTATTGAGAGGAATGTAGTCTCAATAGACTGAGGGAAGTGAATATTTTCCTTTTGCTTGGCTACATCTGAAATATTCTTCCTAGTTTTCAGCTGCCTCAAGAAAAAAAAAAAGTTGAAAGAAGGTTGGTCATTGAAAGGTTGGTAATTAAACTAGAAAAAATTTTAGCAGAGGACCACCAAGATGTTTGGGGTTGGAGCCCCTTGGTCCTGTGAGGAGAGGATGGGAGAGCTATGTTTGTTTATCCTGAAGCTGACATGGCTTCAGGGACACTGTGGGGACACAGCAGCCTGCCAGTAATGAAGAGGAGGTCACCGAGAAGGCAGAGCTCAGCTCTCTGGTCAGGTGATTATCAGGATTATAACAGAGAATGGTTAGAAATTGAAACAGAGGGTATTTTGATTAGATGTGGGGGCAAAAATTTAATTTGAGGGTAAAGTAGTCACTGGAACTAATTGCCCTAAGAAGTTTTCAGGACCTCAGTGGACAAAGCCCTGAGTAAACTGCTGTATTTGACTTTGCATTGAGCAGGAGATTGGCCTGCAGACCTCCCAAAGTCCCTTCCAAGCTGAATAAATTGTATAATTCTATCAAAAATTGCCCCAAAATGATGACCTAGTGATAAGGTTCTTTGTCTATGATGACTTGGTTCAGGGGTCAGTTCTGCCACAGGCTTCCTGTGTAACCACTGGCAAGTTATCTAACCAAGGCCGCTGAGTGGCATTTAAGCGCCTAAACGCCCTTGCTTTCCTCCCTAGTAACATGTCTAAATAGGAGTTAAAAAAAAAAAGACTTTTTTTTAACTCTTTGTTCCTTTCTGTAGAACTGAGTTGAAAAGATAAAAGATTTCAGAAGAGTGATGTGATGGGAAATTTGATTGATACTCCCTTATTACAGTAATGGAAAAAGCCAAAGTATCTTGATAATAACATTAAAGTTCAATTAAGGAGTGTTATGCTGCAGGACTGCTGATGGATGAATAAATCATATGGCTTATAATTAAAATGTAAAGAAAAGTCCCAGACCTTTCATGTGTATAATCACAGGTCATATAGATCATCAAGAAAATCTAAACACTCCCCAGATCTTCCACATTTTGAGTCAATCCCACTCACAACCCTTTGTTTCAGGATGCAAAGGCAGGTTGTTGCTTGTTACCAGGAAGGCCTTTTTTTTAAACAAAACAAAAACCTTAATCTTACTTAAGAAAATCAAGTTGGCATCTCCTGAAAGCTGAGAAGATGAGATACTAACCCTAGGTTTCTTAGATAGGAAGAAAAGGAAAGAAAAAACAATGTCAAAATGAGAAAAATGAGATCAGAAGAGAGAAATATGAACAGCATTTTAAAAGAAAAGAATGGTGCCACTTTAAATCAAACCCAAATTCCTCATAGGCACTGCAGCAATTGTTGTATTTAGTTCTGAATATGACTTTGCTCCTTTAAGATAGCCAGGCTGGGTGAACCTGCCATGCCTTTCATTTTGCCAGCCAAATGCTAAATCCCAGCATCAGGGGACAGGGCAGAAAGAGGAGAATATTTGAGACATAACCTTCTCTACAGTCCATGAAAATGTTCCAGCCTCTGCTGCTCCTCCCTGACATCCGGTGTGATTTCAAAGTGAGGCTTTTTGTCATTGCCAGGGGAACCTGATGTCTGAGCTACTTGTGCCTAACACAGTAGATCCTTCCTGAATATTTATAGACCTTGAAAAGAATCAAACTTTTTACACCAGTAATATGCTTCAGATGAGACAATTCCAACCATGAGTCACATTGATGATGTCCTATATTTGCATCTGTTTATGTGTTTGTTTTAAAATAAATACCAGAAGGGTGGTCCCTAGGGTAAAATGGTTGATTAAGTGGTTTGGCAAATTGACAAGCCTTCATAATATTTACAGAAAAAAAAAAAAAAAAAAGAGGAGTTGCTACCAGGCCAAGAGAATCTTGCAGTATAGTAGCTTGTATCTAATTAAGCCAAGGTTGTTTCTAATGTAAACTTGGGCACAGATTAAGTTGGCCACCATGTTTATATAATTTTGCCAACTGTGTATTGCTGACTTTTATTCCTAAAGACAGATCTTTTATTTCTAGCTTTATCTTTTACCTTTATTGCCTTTCACACAATGTTAGCTCCTTACCTGACTATTTACCAACACTATGGTAGCCTCTGTCTCATACATCTCTTGCCACACATGGAAAAGCATTTACTAAGGAAGAGCTAGTAGCACATTCTTATATCTCCAGATAAGCCAGACCTTGTTTTCAAATGCCCCAAGTTGAAAGCTTAAACAGCATCAGCTCTTGTTAACTGCACGCTACAAGTGAGACCAGATGTTTTTGAACACATCTGTGAAGGATCAACATTTGCCTGTGGGTTCTACATGCACAACAGTTTATTCCACAAAACCAGCTCAGCTGAATTCCCTAGGAAAGTAGACTCTAATAGAGATGAACTAATATATCTCCTAAGGTGCAACTTTTTCTTGGCAGGAGAAACAGACTCTTCTCTAACAGCAAGGTAAGACACTGCTGGAACTCAAGTCTGGCTATTTTTCATTCTAATTCTAGTTATAACAGGCATAGTAATCTTCCTTCTAATTTTTAAGATATGTACTAATGTAGAAGGAACCTTTTCCTATCAGTCTGTGCAGTCTCAATTTTATCTAGTTTTCTCATTTGATTCACTGTATGTACAGCAACAACATATACAGCAGCAAAAAATGCAGGACAAGCACAAAGAAGAGAGCAGAGCACAGGCAAATGTATGGTTCATGTTTGCATAGGAAAAAAAAAAACAGTTTTCCTCAGCATGTGAATAACTTCAAACACTGAAAACTAGTTATTTTCTACACTGTGGAAAGGTGAAAAACATAACTGTCTACAGATTTTCTATAGGAAGTCTGGCTCTGAATCCAGAATCACCCCAAACTAGAAAGTGTCATCTTTCTGAGTTTTTTATGGGGAAAGACAAAAAAAAAGACCAGATAATAAGCAACACCCACAACTGTGTCTACAATTATCTTCTCCCATGCTTTCTGCCATAGGACTTGGTTTCAGTGTCTTCTAACTGTCAAATCTACTACAGGACTAACTACAGGACTAACTACAAAGTCACTACTGGACTAGGACTAACTACAAAGTCACTACAGGACTAGATCTCCATGCTGAAATTCTACCACTTTTGAGAAGTTTTAAATGAAACAGTCTATCTATATCCAAGAGGAAGGTATACTTACCCTATCTCTAAAAGAAAAAGAAATGCAACTATTTCACTAGAATTTTTCTAGAACTTTGACTTAATGTATCAGGAACCAGAAATTTTGCAGGAAGGGCAGGGGGAATAATCCCAGTGTCAGAGGTCTATCTTTTGCTTTTTCAAACAGCAAAGTAGGAGACAAAGTTATCAGCTTCTGAAAAAAAATGTGTTGCGTGATGAGTTTGGCAGATACTTATTTTTTATAAATTGCAACTCCCATGAGCATGTTCCTACCACTCCCAGATCCTTCCTGCATTTAGATGTTCCACACACGGCTCTACTGCAGGAGCTGAGCAAGAGTTATTCAAGCAGTCATTTATCCCCTCAGCATCATGCCATTCAGCATCATGCTTTCTAAAGCAAAATGGGAACTGCTTGAAGCATACATACATTCAAATTGTTGTGAATTCAAATACTTAAAAGGAGATTGTAGAATTAGTGTTTCATTTGCAAATTTTAATTCAGCCCCAATATGCAATGTTTTGAAAAAAAAGTTTATTCTGTAATAGTTTCAATCATGGTTTCTCACTTAAATGTTTACTGCCTAAAATATAGATGTCAAGTTAAAACATAATGTTTAATGGATAGCAAGAGATTGGCACCACCATGGACAACTCATATTACACTATAATAAACTCTACGATAATTACCCTACAATAAAAATAAAAAATAAATGAACTTCCAAAGAGTTATCAGTCTACCTAAATTAAGGGTCTTTGTCTGAAAATATGGAAGATAATAGGAACCAACTCTCAGCCTATCAAGTCTTCTTCCATGATAACTAGGTGGTTAGAAGAGAAACCAGAGCCCCAGTACTTTAAGATCCATTAAATATGAGGAATCTGAACTTATATTATTTAATAGATAGTAATGCCTACTACACCAAGGAATCTCCAAAATTAGTGTTCTTTTTCATCTTCTGTAATTTTAGGATACCTAAATGACCCCAATGAACCCACAAGAACAGCAAGCAAAAAGACATCTGGAGAGCTGCAGGATATCAACTTCTACCTTCCTTCCCAGAGCAGGCACTTCTGAATTTCAGTGAGCAGCTGAAGTTAAATATTTCAGACTAAGTAGGGAGAATCTCTATAGATATATAGGATTATATCCTATATTGCTTATAGGATTAAATACAGGAGGCAGAGCAGATTGCTTTTGGGGACCTTAGGTTAGCTTCGGACCTAAACCCAAGCATACAGAGGATTTAGGTAGACTGTAAGCCACCTTCAAGCCATTACTGGTTGTACACTCTAAGACCCTGCGAGTTGCCTAGCAAATCTTTTTTCACTAGTCTACTATTAATCTTTTATTCCTATATGCATAATTGAAATGTGAAGGTGGAAATACTTTGTCAAAAGATTTTTTTATATATAATTTCATTGCAACATCCTATTGTTGAAATAGTAATGCCTCGGATTTGTGGGAATATGCAGGAAATTCTAACCCAGATGCAAATGTCTGTGCAACACAGAGGACACTCATCTCAAAGCTTCAATTCCAAATACCAATAAACTTTACTGCATCTGACTTCTGCATGTGATTCTTTTTTTGAAATCTTGATCTTAGTATGCAGCACTGAAATAACTAGTGAAGGAGAGTAGACTCTGGAAAGTCTGAGTCGTCTCTACCAGTCAACTGGTGGAAGATGGAAAGTAAAGTGTAGATGGAAAGTGAAGATGAAAAATAAAGTGTTTGACAGAACAGCTTAAGGTACTCTGCTGTTTTCCTAATGACCTCTGAACAGTTCAAATCCCTTTCCTGGAGTATGTGTATCTTGTAGTGCTCTTTACAGCTACAAGCAGAGTGTTTTCTCGGAGATAAATAAAACTGAGCAGACAAAAAGATTATTTCAAAGACTGTTTTTCATGTGTGCAGGCTAAAATGAAGAGACCTGGTCACATATATGCTATATCTAAAAGTTTTTAACAGGCTGATACACCATTCTTACTGAATCCTCTCTATTTCTTTTACTGAGTAAGTCTTAGAAAGACTGTTTTGTATCTTCTCTATTTCATGAAAGCAAAGCATATGTTCTTGTGTTTAAATATATGGCTTTCACAGGTTTTAGACATGCATTTCTGCAAGTTTTGAAAAGGATGTCGCTAAGTCTGTTTCCCTACATTTAAAATGAATCATATTCCTTCTTTCTGCTCTGAAAGCAAAAATATAACAATCTTTTCAAATTTCTTTGAAAAGTAGAAACTAGAAAATGTCTCCATTACTGTATAGACAAATCCCAATGTTGTCTAATGATTCTATGGGAACAAAACAAAACCATTTATTACATGACTAGGTTAAATGCAACACATTTTAGTGATGTTACCTGTCACTTGCACGAGTGTTCTTCCACAGTAAGATAGGATGGCATCTGAGCCCCTGTTTGTGCAAGAACTCAGGTACACCATGCTCTACAAAGACAAGCCAGCACTGTTCAATGCACAGTGTTGGCCAGGACCAATTTAGTACTTCTTCTAATGATTGCCTCTTGATCAACCTTGAGGAGCAAAAGGTTTTGGAACTAGTTTTAGGCTTTGGACTTTGTGGATAGATAGCAAAATTACTACCTGGTGCTGGTGCCCCGGCAGACACACTAGAACAGAGAGTTCAATCTGGCCTGGAGCCCTCTTTGGGGCTGGGAAACCAGGCTTGAAGAGCTTACGAGGGACTGGAGATCACTCTTTTCATCATGACAGACTCATCTGGACCTTTGGATCAGTTGCCATCTCTGACTCTCTGTTTTCTTGGTGAAAAATGAATTCTCTGGCTTGACTATTTCAGTGTGTCATTTTGAAGTAGTAACATTTACTTCTACCATGGAGCTTAATTTGCTTCAGATGCTTTGAGGGGAAAATTAAAAAATATATATATATTCAAGTATTCCAGGCTTTTAAAGCATATGAAATATGCCTGATATAGCAAGTTCTTTATAACCTTGGCAACATGACATATAAATAACAAGGGTCAAAAAGCTGCAAACACTCTTAAGGGCAAATATTCCTTTTGGTTTGTGTTCTGAGTCCATGAACAACTCAATGTCTGCTTAGCTTTGATAGTCAAAAATACTCCATACAGTAAACATGCAACATGAAATCATATAAAGAAAAATGATATAAAGAAATCATATAAATTTTTTAGGATCCTTGATGTGCTAGTGAGAATTGCCACTGGGCACAAGCTAAGGGGCAGTATCCTTTCACAATGAGCATGAAGGACAGACCATTTCAGTGATACTTTTTAAACTTTTTCAGAACTATCTTAATGTATTTGGCTTGTAACATTTTTGTTGAGCTTTGTTTTGTTTTGTTTTGTTTTGTTTTAATAAAGATGATGATAGACACATATTATCAAATAAGTTCAAAAATATAAAATATAAATAATATCAAATAAGTTCAAAAATATAAAATATAATTTCAAAAAAAATATAAAGTTGAAAAATATAAGTTCAAAAATACTGAAGTTGCATATATTCATCACATTTATCCCTTCTATTCACACTCCGGTCAGCGGATTCTTCACTAGACCTCCCTCCTGGAAAGGTGACCTTGAGAGTCACTGAATGAACTCAGATTTTTTTTCTGCACAGCCCAATTACAGGAACACCTGTGCTAAATCACTGTGTGCCGATTCACTGTCCTCATTCATAAAGCTCAAGAGCCCTCAAAATGTCTCTTTCCTCATCTACAGTGAGGTGGTGATGGTGGGCTAGTGGCGTCAGTACAAAACATGAAAAATTGCTTGTTCAGATCCTCCTAAAAGGCCTTTTATTTTATTTAATTTTCATGGCATCATTTTCTAGGAACACCTGGGTTACTCCACTTGTAGCTCTTATATAATTTATCTCTGCGTCAATTTTTAACACCCTCAAGTGAGGACAAGAGCTACTACTGACATAATTGCAGGTCAGAGTTCCAAGTCAGTCTGAATAACAGTGGTGATCCCACAACAGAACGAAATTCATCTCCCCATGCTGCTTCCTAGAAAAGTAGAGAAGCTTCCTCTGGATTTGCACTCACCATGAGCTCCATCTTACCATATATGAGCACTAATGTCTTTTTTTTTTCCGGTTAACTGATCTTTAAATGCCTGCTTGCAAAGTGGGGATATGAACTCTGTTTGCAGAATCACTTAGGCTTCACAACACACCTGTACTGCATCCATCCTAGAACAAAGATTTTATTCACTTCATGATGGAAAGAACAGGGCCTCACACCTTTCTCTCTCTAGAGTAGCAGTTTTCAAACTTTTTTTATTTATTTTGTAAAACCCTCAGAATTTTTCAACATCCACAAAGGGAATTTGCACTGACTGGCAGCTATTTTAGCTATTTTCATGAATCAGAAACTGGAAACCACCTCCTCGTTGTACTCAAAATATTTTTTTTCTTATTCCACAAAGAATCAAATGTTTCCTACTGGTAATATCCCCATTAAAAAAGAAAGTATTCAGGTTCCATGCCAGTGGGCCATACTCTATATTGTCCCTAGTCCTTCACAGAGATTAAATATTAAAATATGGTGATTAAAGAGGGTCCTTGTTGCTTACTGCATATTACTCGATCATTTTAGGCTATATTTGCAGTAATAGCTATATCTGCCCTGGAGAGCAAATACCATATCCCGGGACAAAAGGTACCAAATGTCAGTCATACATAACAGTCATTTAGATTGAACGGACCATGCCCACTATGGCACCAAAATCGGCCTGGCTCCCTCATGAGTTCTTAGAATATTGTTATTACTTTGTGGTAGTTTTTTTAGTTTAAAGTTCTCAAAATAAGGAAAAGGCAATGATAGATTGATATATTTAGAGCAAGAAATCAAGGCTGTATTCCCTTAGCAGGCTGTGGAAGTGCCTGAGGACAAAAGGTTTGACTGAGTAATGGGGCACAGAGTGTCAAATATGGCAGCACAATTTCAGCTAATTCAAAGGCATCCCCAGAACTTCCATTCCAATTCCCAAGGACAGGTGTTATTTAAGAGAATCTTCCAAAGAGTGTCCAGCAATGATCTAACTTCCAGGTAGGACTGACGATCAGTGAACCAGGATGCAGGTGTGAACGTTGAGTTAAATCATTTGACAACAGAGACATACCCAGTGTTTTTCATTGAGAATAAGAAGTATGAAGACCAGTTCATGAGTGCAATGGCATAAATATTATAACTACACTATAAACTAAGCTAACACCTATTTTATTAAGCCTTTACTTTCTCCCCAGCCCAGAATCCTCTAAACTCTAATTAGAATCTTTTTTTTTTTTTTTTTCTCCCAGTCTGACACTTTCTCATCAGCAGGAAAATCAAGGAAATCCTAGTCTAACTCCTACTACCTTGTGCAGCTCACATATCAGACCATTCACACCATATTAAAGGGATCTTTTTTTTTCTGCTCTGCTAGTGCTGTTATATTGCCCTCCTCAGTAAAGAAATTCTAGTGTCTGCTTTAAGTATGAATAGATTAATTTAAAACTGTTTTTCAGAGCAATGAACTTAAATCAAAAGACTCAGTTTTCTAGGGATAAATGATGGAAGAAGAATTTTTGTCTTTGGCCTCCAGGAAAAAATAATATCATAATTGCATGTCATATGTGGAAAATATAGTATTCAGGGTAAGGTACATATTACTTCACTCTATCCATTAACAACTCAATGATGATATCCAAAGTTAGTCAAAGTTTGCATTATGGTCAGTCAAAATATACAGGTGCCTCTATAGGAAAATGCAACTCATCCACAGATAAGTATCAAAAATTTGTAGCATGAAACACTATTTCAAAATATGTGTTTATTTTCTTCAAGTGCAGGTACACATAAGGTAGCTTAGACCTGTCACCTCAACTGTAAAGAGCTCAAGTTAGCGGACATTAATGTGATTCAGAGAAATAGCAATATATCCTATAGATTTTGTCTGCAAAGGTCTTCAAACTAAGTGGTTCTGGTTGATATTTGAATGACTGACCTCTTTACCTGAAAATAATTGCAGCTACAAAATTAATGATAAAAACACTCTTCCTGAATTACCACTGAACCACATATGAGTGTGCTATACATTAAATACTCTGCTTATCATAGAATCATAGAATGCCTAAGGTTGGAAGGGACCTCTAGAGGTCATCTAGTCCAACCTCCTGATGAACATTAAAACCTAGCCAATGAACACTTGCAGTCAATAAAAATCCTGTGTCCTTTTCCAAAAGAAGTAGTGAGGTTGGTCTCAATGTCTCTGTTTTACACTAGCTGAACAATTACATGCTAAGTGCTAACTTTCTTCTGCCCTGGAAAAGATGCTGTTTGTGTAACATTGCTGTGCTTTGGTTACAGACTGCTGCTCTTCAAGGGTAGCCTCCTTCTACACCACAATTATCCTGCAGTAAAATCTGTGATCCAAGGGAAGACAAGGAACTGCAGATGCAATAAGGAGAGGTCCTTCCTAATGCTCCACTACAGGAAGAAGTACAGAGTGGTTCCCTTGGGCAATCATCTCCCTAAGACACTGCTCTCTGGGATCTGTGTCACAGAAGACTTGATTAATCACATTTGTAGGATCTTTATTGCCTTTCCACTTCCCGCCAAAGCAGAGCTCCTGGTACATTTCCATAGCAAACTCCAATGACATCTTCATCCATCAGTTGTACTTTTACAAGTATTAACAACTCCAGTATGAACTTTGAAATTACAGAAATCTGCTGTGCCTATAGGGAAATAAAAGGCCAGCCTTCTCCAACATAATGTCTGTTCATCTCCTCCATCAAAATACTATTGCCTCTTGGCTGTTTCAGACAGGAATGCAGGCATTTGGGAAGGGGAAGAATATCACAACACTATGAAGTAAAGGCTTTCTACATGCTTTGTCTCTTTTCTTTCCCCTAAGTAGGTTAACGGTAAAGAGAGAATTTTGCAAGGTTTGTTCCAGTATCCATGGCTGAAAGAACCTCTTCCAAAATGTCACTCATAGTCATTACTGTCCGCATTCCTCCTCATCTGAAATGAATGAAATAAAATGAATATAGACTTTAGACATCTCCAAAATGTGCTCATCCAATATTTAAGCTTTCAAAGCGATTATGAGGTTGGACAGGGCAGTTCTTTGGCTCCTGGCTCTAGAAACCTGAAATATTGCCATATAATTTCAGAAAGAAAATCAAGTATTCTGATATATAAACCTCAGGCACATATCTGTCTCTGAATAATATATCAAGGGTCTCAGAATAAAATCTCTTAATAATTTAATCACCAAACCTGCATCTTTCATTGTGGATATCTGCCAAAAAGAGATAAGGAGAAGAGAGAAGTCCAGATATGCTTTTGTAGTCGCTGATGTTAAAACCATCTACAATGATGCAAGAAATGGTTAGTGAGATTCCTATCTCTGTTCTGGATTGATGATAGTTTAACACAGAAGAATCTGGTTATCATGAAAAAGAAAAAAAAAAAAAAAAAAAGCACCATGGGCCAGTGAACAGATCACTGATCAGGGAATCAGAAAATCTGGGCTTTATTCCCAGTCCTGTCACTGGCCTACTGTGTAACCTTCACCCGTTCATACTGTCCTCCTTTCCCCTTGCACGGCTAATCCAATAGAGCACTTTAATGCCTATGGGCACAGTCTGCTCCCTCAGCTGACTGGACTTTACCTAATGTAAAATGAATTTGCAGTCCTGGAAAAAGGCACCAGGCAATTCCACTGGTAATTGAAGAACAGTATTGTGCTCCAGCTCCAGCTCCAGCTCCATTTCCTTTCTGTATCCATGAGTTTTATATTATTGGCTACATGTTGACTCAGCTTTAACTGAGAAGCAAACAATAAAAGAACATCTCCCATTCTGCTCCCCTACCAGCCCCAAGATGTGCACTTTATGCACAGTTACCTCACTGCAAGATTATTTTACAAATGTGTGTAGCTACAACACTACCAGCCACTTGGCAATTTCAGGCAGCAGTACTTGAGCCATCTGCTCCCACATACAAGAGTCAGACACCTAAGCAGAGAAGCAGTTTCAGGCTTTGCATTACATAGCAACATGCAAAGCATGGTATGTGTTTTAATAAAAGCCCTGTCTTAAACACCTAATTTAATATACTTCTCTTTGGTATTTCCTATTGGCTCATAGAGAGAAATTACCGAATATGCTGGCTTTGGTGTACCCTTCTGTTATCCTTCATCGCCATAACATCGTTGGAGCCAGGGCTGTAAAAAGGTTAACTTGCTTGTATGGCACGACTCCACCAACAGCTATAGAAAAGCCATTAAGGCAGCAGAGAAGTGGATCATGACACAAAAATATTCAGCTACAGAGAGAAACATCTTACGATGGCTCCACTGCCAAGGCAGCCATATCTTATGATTACACTCTAAATTATACCAGATAATGCGACCTCTTGGAAATATCAGAACCAAGAAGTCTGAAGAGCCAAGGGAAAGTGATCATTATGAAAAGTACTTCGTAAAAGGGAATAACTTCTTCCCATTAAGAAGTCTGGCAATACACATTTATTTATTTATTTATTATAGAACATTCTTACCAATCAGAATCAGTTTGTTTTAAACTCAGGAAAGCAAGTTCAGAAAAGAGCTTATTCAAGTTAAGTGTTTTCTTTCAAATTCAAGTATTCAGCTTCCTTTGCAATTTCCCAATTTCCTTTTTGCTTTTTTTTTTTTTTTTTTTACATCTGACGCTACTAAGACTGTAATAACTTAGCAGCATATTTTCGTGTTGACCAAACTTTATCTTTTTCTCAGAAAAAAAGATTGATCCAATTAGCAGATATTGACTGATCTTCTTAGATTTGCATATGACTAGCAAGATTCATCAGGTCCTGAGAATAATTGATTCCCATTGCTCAGCAGATAGCTGGAATTTGTGGCTGACATGGACATAGCAAAAATTATTCGACAGCTTTCACTCAGCAAGCACACAGGCCCCTCAGGCCTTTATATCTTAAGACATTATTAACCTGATACTCATAGGATGTGGAATAGTTACCTACCTTTTCAAAAATCAGCCTTCTTTCTCAAGAGGCCAGTACACCTTGTCATGCTGTCAGGATTTCAATTCTGTGTTCAAAAGCAAGGCTAAAGAATGGCCTTGGAACCAAGCTGGAGAATACCAGCTCTTCAGTAGCCAGTTCTTTCTACTAGTATTCTCTAGATGTCTGCACCCAACTCAGCAAGGCCTGAAGAGAGTGCTGGAGCAAGGCCTGATAGCAAAATAGAAAAAAAAATAAAAATAAAAATAAATGCTCAACATGAACCATTCCAAAAGACATAAGAAGCTACAGTTGTTTTGCTAACAGTAGCATCATCTATATCATCTATGATAGCCAGCTTGGTCATTTTACTCCACTAAAATTAATGGTGATAGGTATGTTTTGGAAAGGGAAAAACTGAACATTTTGTGTCATAAAAGCCCTTAAAGCAATGCTTCCATTGCAACAGATTTTCTAGTGCTGGAACTGCTGAGGGATGCCCCTTTCATTTGTACTTGAATAAATCTATCCAGAATTGACACAAAAAGAACAAATGATAGTTGATGCAGAGCAAATGCATTAGACAAACTCTCTCTCCCAACTACACCTCTGGAGACTGGAGAGATTAATATACAGATGGTAAATTGTCTGACATGTAGGCAAGCTGACAAGGGTTTTCAACCTTCAACAACTGTACAAAATAATTTTCCATTTAATGCAAGATTTCTGTCCCTGAACTTTGCTTTATATTATTATTTGTTAAAGGGCTACTGTCAGCTTCAGGGCTAAAGTACTTCTGAGACTGAAAAGTGCCATTTACAGCTGTGGGTTTAAAGAAAGAAGATAAAATTAGAATCTTAGATGGCTTCACTTGTTCAGGTGAAGTCACAAATCAGCCCTAGAGGCAGATATTCTGGAACACAATCGACCACCAGAAAATATTATGGAGCTGCTCTTTGATCATAATTTCACTGCAGCCAGTACTGTAAACACCAAGCACACAGATGGCAAAGCATCAGTGTCAGCTGCAAACATCGCCTGTAAGCTATTGGAAACATTCATTTTCGCATTATTCCTTTCTCTCTGGTGTAACTCTGCTGCTGTAAAGCTGACCCAGGACTCCTGCAGGAGGTAAACTAAATTCACAGTGGAAGACTTGGGAATTTTCAGTCTCTAACCACAGAGTGGATAAGGACTTGCTGCATCCTAAAATCAAGGTCAAGACAGGGAATTATTTCTATTTTTCTTCTGTAAAAACCCTCTGCCTTTAGCAAAGGCAGATTGGACAAACTCCTCGTAAGACACAATTGCAGTGACCCATCAGACAGTGAGTTCCCCAAGGCATTGGAGGCAGAGCTGTACAGGAAGCTCAGAGGAAAAAATGAGGCCTTGAGAGGTCAGTACTGCTAAGAGAGGTGTTGCGAATGTGAATCATGATATTTTATAACCACTATGAGTTGGTTCTGTTCTTCAAGTTGATGCGCAGATGTCTTGGTGATGAGTAGTATGTTCTTCCTGAAGGAAAGAGAACAAATGCTTCCTATTTATTCTCAATTTGAATTTATTTTGACCTCAAAATGGTCAAAGCAACCTTCCAAAGCCAAGTAGTCACTCCCAGCAATACTCTTCCACTTGATCCTGCAAGGAAGGAAAAAAAAAAAAAAAAAAAAGAGCACAGTCCTCAAGTTTTACAAAACAAAACAAAGAGTGCCGACACTGCACCAACCTTTGTTTGGTTAACTAAAGGATTTCATAACATGACACACAACCAGCAACAGGTCATAATTGTGTAAATAATGTCAATCAAACATGTATGAATGTAGTCAAAATTAGCCTAGATACAGCAGTTTATTATCTACTTGCCAGGTTACTTATTAGAGCAAGAAATAAGTTGCTGTGGTAATGATACCATATTCTTTGCCAATTTTGCTTAATCTATCTTTTCCACAAATGAATAGGTTGACTGTTTAACATGAAACACGGAGTTAGCAACATTTGTTGCTAAAAACACTGCGTGAACCAAAAGCAAACAGTTTCTGTGGATGAGAGAATACCCCTTAGCCCGAGCAGCAGGTCATCTAGGGACCAAAGGAAATAACTGACCAGAGCCAGAAAGCAATTTCAAAGAAGACGTAGATGATACCCTTGAAATGTACTTCCATAGCATCTGCTCAGAGAAGAAAAGGGGGATCATCAGGTGCTTTTCACAAAGTTTTTTTGAGTTTGGTGACACGTCTTGGAGCAATGGCATCCATTGCTAAGGTTATAACTCTATTTAGACTGTCATTTAATAGATTGAAATAATAGATTGAAATAATCAGCTATTGAACTACCAATATGCAGTTGGTCTCCATGCAAAAAAATAAAAGCACATGGTCATGTGAGACCTATGGCAGGAGGGATATCTGCCTCTGTTAAAGTAGACAAGGATAAGATTAATTTTGATGTAACCCTGTCTAGTCTTTACTGCTGTCACCCCTTGTCATTCTTATCTAGTACCTTCTTCTTTTCAAGCATCTTTTTAAAGTATCTATATTTAGAGTATATTCTCTCCTTTTAAAAATAGGTTTTTTCTCTACTGAGGCGTTTTCAGGTAGGCAAGGATGGAAATAGAGCAAAGGGAGATCCCAGCATTATCACTGTCAATGGAATATACTATCTTTGATATAGTTTCTTGTTTAGGTGAGCTATTCTTCTTAACAATGCAGTCACAAGCTAAACAAGTATATTTTCTGTGCATTGCACTTCTGAAACCAAAATGAAGAGCAGAAGGGGAGTTATGTCAGTCAGGAGATGCTTTATTGCTGTGGCAAAGGGAAAAGTTTCAGAATCTTGATATTACATGAGGATTTTTGCAAGATGCTCTTCCACAAACTACAACTCTGCTCCTCCTTTACTGCAGCGTGCAGTAAATCCAACTGCTTTCAGCAACAGTGAAACTTAATGCTGATGCTGATGCAAACTTTTCAGATATACTCATTAATCTAGCATCTGGAAGCCTGTAAATCAGAGCTACAAGGTTACTTTAACACACCCGGTGGCTTTCACTCCCAAACAAAACTTGCCATTTTGTGAAACAGTTAATTATTATATTACATAGAAAAAAAATGCCCAAATTTGTCACTGATTGCACTCTCAGCATTCAGTTATAAAGCAGTACGCTTAGAAACCACTTGTCTGAAATGCAACATAATGGAGTTACTAAGTCACCTACTACATTTTCTTTCAGTCCCATCTCGTGCTTAATTTTGAAGATTATTGAACAGGTCATCTAAGACAATAGCAGCACTAATTTCAGAAATCTTTATAGTATTCATCTTGAATGCTATCAAGATCATTTTCAGGCTGAAAATGCATTGAGATCACTTACAATATCCCGAGGATGGACAAAAAGCAGGCATTTATGTTCCTTCTTCTAAAACTGCCTTCGGGATCAGCCTTTGCTATTGTTTGTTACAAGGCTAAGCAATCCCAAAAAGGCTGACTGGATGCCACTCTGATGTGATATATGAGATTGTTGAAAGAACAATGAAAAAATGTAGTCTAATTTTTCTGGAGCCAAACTGAAATTATGATTTGTGGCCTAATCTAAACAAAACAGAGAAACTGAATGCACTTTATGAGAAATTTTCCCTTAGGACATTCCCAAGCCTCATTGGGTTTGTTTAAAGTAGGAGAGAATTTTTCTCTTGGCTTAAGAGACATTGGCTCATGTCCGGATTTCAAGGATGCTTTCAGGCACCTTAATGCCTTAGGATATGAATGGGCTTGAAAACTACCAACGTTTCTTCTAACTTTACATCTGAATATTTACAGCAATGGAGAAATTGTATTTATAAATCTAATGGGTTATATTGGGAAAATGCTACCACTGCCAGGAAAAAAAAAATTTGTCATCACAAAACCTACTCTTTTTAAATCATTCCTAACTAAAAAAAAAAAAAAAAAAGTATTTTAGACTTAATCCAGAACCATTTCTAAAGCAAAGTAACTGTTTCATGAGACAAATGCCCACTCATGCACACTTTCTCCAAAGGAATCGTCTCCAGCTCTTGCATCAAGACTTATCCTTTGACAATTCAAGCACTTAGAGCAAGGGACAGTGTTCAGAAAACATCCTTGAATAATTTCAGACACATTCTCTGTGTCATCACTCTCCACTACTTGCACTGCACTTTTCTTCCTCTGGCTGCTTATGTGAGGTCCTTATAGCAAACCCTTTTCCATAAGGGAAGGGAAGGGAAGGGAAGGGAGGGGA
>JAWLRI010000551.1:896434-919607 GCA_034781795.1 Crypturellus tataupa | reverse complement strand
CCCTATGAGGAGAGGCTGAGGGAGCTGGGTCTGTTCAACCTGGAGAAGAGAAGGCTGAGAGGGGACCTGATCAGTGTGTACAAGTACCTCAAGGGAGGCATTGAGGAGGACGGGGTTGGCCTCTTTTCACTGATGGTCACTGACAGAACCAGAGGAAATGGCCACAAACTGAAGCATAAAAAGTTCCACAGCAACTTAAGGAAGAACTTCTTGACAGTGAGGGTGACAGACCACTGGAACAGGCTGCCCAGAGAGGTTGTGGAGTCTCCTTCTCTGGAGAACTTCAAGACCCGCTGGGATGCAGCCCTGTGCCATGTGCCATGCATGGGCAGGGGGGTTGGACTAGATGACCTCTTGAGGCCCCTTCCAACCTTAGGCATTCTATAAATCTATGATTCTAGGTTGAGATATTATAGGTCATCTCAGATAGCATGGGACACACATGCTTGGACTACTGACCCTGCCCGATATGATTTCTTTAGACTGGATTTCTACCTTTTGGTGTTTAAGTTAGGTTCATCCCATCTACCCTGCTCAGTTTAGGTGTTTTGGACTCAACTCACTTAGTCACACATAGTCCACTGACATTTGAAATGCACTAAAACATCCTGCCTGTGCATCAGCAGAAAGACACATGTCCTGTATCATAAAAAACAGACACTTGTTCTGCCTCCAACCAATCAGCATTTCTTGTAGTAATCCCTATTTTCAACACAGGGAGTATTTATGTATCCTGTGATTTCCCCCAACTCCCATGAAGAGATTTGTTTTCACATTCGCTTGTAGAAATTCAAATGTCTTGTAAAGCACTATACCTTCCAAGGTTTGAATCAGTATGCAATATAAGGGCACAAATATACTCAGATCCAAATGGCAGGAATTAGTACTGTGTAGGTAAGGTACCGTGCACTTCTTCTATGCATAAATGTAAGTAGGAGAGACAACTCACAGGCATCGCAACAGTGAATAGTGGTAGAGAAAGTGGGGGAGAGGGAGGGAGGAAAAAAGGAAAATGTAGAAAATTTGGATTCTAAGAGCCATATTGCAGCAGAGAAAACAAAAGGAGAATCAAACAAAGAACAATGAGCAAAATGATGAACTACAAATAGTAAAACTGTGCAAAGGAAAAAGTTTTAAAGTGTATACAACACCAGACAATGGAATGTATCAATGTAAACATCCCTTGTAGCAAAGAAGATATATGAACTTACAGTAAGAGACAGGACTGCACACAACAAAGTACTTAAGAGCGTAGAAGAACTGTTAACAACAATCCGTCATCTCACTCTTTAGTCTGGTGGAAGCGTAGGTGACTAATAGGCCTGGCTTAGTGCTTTGTGTTGAGCATTTCGGAACTACTGCTGGAGCACATATGGCTGTTGGAAATCAAATGCAAAACAAATGTTTGTTCACAAAGTACTGTATAATGTGTCAGGTACATGTCTAGTATTGCTAATCACAGACTGATGATCACATTCATAGCTAGAGCTGCAAAGAATGTTACCCTTTTTCTCCTTGCCAGCCTTTAGTCTGTAAGCAATGAAACTTTTTCAAGCAAATAAATATAGAAAGTATATCCCCAGAAACCTTTCACAGGTCCGCAAAAGGCTAGTTCATGGATTGAACTGTGATTTTTCAAAAGTGGAAGGTTTATTAAGAAAGGAAATTGCAAACAGAAAGCCAAAAAAGGAGAACTTTCCAAATAACTTCCCATTTAAAAGCCTGTTTAGCTTAAAATTGCTTCCATCAATAAAATATCCTAATACATCTTTTTCTGCTGTCCAATCACACATTACAGAGACATGATTAAACCCATAATCAGCCTGCCCTAGTCCCATGATGTGAATTTCTATGGTAACTTCAGGATCACCATTACAAACTCGGTATATTTAAAGTCTTTCAAAGAAGTCATTTATTTCAGAACTTCTGTCCCCAACCATTCTGCTATACTAATATCTATGGGGTGCAGGTAGCCTCAGGACAGGAGAAGACTTTCCTATCCTGCAGAAGCTTTTAAGAGTTGACATTTTTTTTTCTGTGATTCCCACAGAGATGTCAATGGAGCTTTACCAAGTGTTAATGGGGGAAAAAAAAAAAAAAAAAAAAAAAAAAAAAAAAAAAAACCCACTCTGGAGTCCATCAATGCTACATCTGCTACTGATCTTACTGCTCTTGTATGTTTTTCTCTATGCATCCTGATTTATGAACAACAACAACAAAAAAAATCCAGTCTACTGCACATTCTCAGACTCACCAGAGAACTTACAAAAGCCAAATCCCATTTCAAATGCATGGGCTCTATTACAGGTGTGAGACCCCCACCACCTATTTCCCAGTTGGCAAATTAGAAGAGAAAGAGCACACTTGACAAATTAAGACAATATATTTTTTTGCCTGCAGGAATAAGAGGAAAGAAAGAGCATCTTGCTATCATGAGGCAGAGGTGAGTAAGGTCTTCTTTAATTTAGAATTATATATTAAAGGCGACAGCAAGGAACCAGGGAGGCAAGGAGGCAGCCCCATAGAGCTTGTCTGCCATCTTTGTTCCTGCTGCCCGCCGGGACCAAACCTCCCCTCAGAAAGTATCTGCAGCATCAGGGACATCTAGTGGCTGCACAGCATAAAGCAAGGACATGTCCTGGCAGGTCCTGCTCCTTCATCCTCAAAACCAGGGGAAAACGTGGATCAGTCAGCAGCTCCAGTAATGCTGAGGGAGAGGAAACCCCTTTTCATTCTGCTTTTGACACCCGCCTCACCGATCCACAAAGTATGGAACCAGAGAAAGAGAGTACAGATGACTGAATGAAGATACAAGCTGTGCTTAGGTATGGGGATGGGGAGACCACTGGCCCATAATCATATCTTAGCCTAGAGTATAGAGTGACTCAGCTGAACCCTGAAAATCATAAGCCTAAAGCTCAATCAGGAGTCTCCCTTCCTTTCCTAAAACCCACATGAACCAAAACACAGTGGGTTTTTCACAGTCCTTGATATATCCAAAACAGAACATGACTGGAAATATGTTAGGTCATCAGCTGTTATGTGAAATGCAAAGAGGTTTCTGGAAAATCCAAGCAGATAATCTCTTGCCTACTGCTGAGAAAATCACCCTTTTGCAAGCTAAAAAGACCATAACAGGCTGGAATTTAACACTTGGCTGGACAAAATAGGATAGTTCCCACTCTGCTGCAATTCTGTTGAAATTAGGGAGTTATGCAGCAGATCAATTTGGTCCAATATATTTTTGTCAATAACATAAAGCTTCCTGCTTAAAAAAAATCTCATAGTTCAAATCGTGGCTTCTGTTGTCTGTAAGATTCTCTTAAAACAAGATTCCTTTCCATTTCACTTACAATTCACTTGTAAAGGAAAACAGAGTTCACAGAGGTGTGGGGCACACTTGCATCTTAAACAAAAACGGTAGAGATACATAGTGCTCACATGCCTCATAGTGTAGATGCAATCTACTGACTCCCCAGGCAGTTTAGCTTTTCAAAGTACTAGTACCTATGGTGATGGTGCAGAAAATGAGGTAACTCATAAATACAAATACATATTTCTGTACATCCTCCCCAAGGTGGTTTCTCCCAGTCAGTTTGGGATGCGGTAGACTATCTGTTCTCTTTTATTGTGTATAAATTGCATAAGAGGATGTATCCTCATGACAGAATGTGGATATGTTTTGCTGGCTTGCAGCATTGTGTTGCTCAGTATAAACTAGGTGCTCATTTGGCTTGTCCTTGCTGCATCATTTCAGGACATGTGCAGTCTTTTGGGGAGAAGAGATAAGGACTCCTTCCTAAAGAGCATCTGAGGATGCTGAGCTGGGAGAAGCTGCTGGGATGCAGAGTGAGACATGGAAGACATAGAGGAGGAGAAATCCATCAGGGAGCCTGCAGTATCCTCAAGAACTGGGAAGCTGCTGAAAAGGTAGGGAGGTAAACAGCCCAGCCAAGCCTTAGAGGAGATAGAAGGAGATTTTTCATGTGTTTGCACAGAATACAGTTGGCTCCAGCCAGTGAAAGCTGCTAGACTGAGGAAATCTGGAGGAAAGAATAACTAGATGAGAGACTTGCTACAAGCATTCTGCTATTTCATCCCAAAGATGTTTTTTTTTTCTGCTTCATAAAAGTCATCCTTCTAGTTCATGTCAAAATAAAACCTAGCTCATTCATTTAAATATATGGTGAGGGTGAGGAGACTTTACCATTTGTAGGCCTCCTTCACAGCACTGTATACAAGAGGCCCTAGTTCTTTCTAGGGTAAAGCAGAGTGAGGCCATGAGGTGGAGCAAATAACTTAATACAGCCCTCTCCTTGGAGTATGAAGAGATAACCGTGCAAGGAGGAAGTCTGCAGGCTGATCTCTTCCAGTTTCTCTGATTCAGGTTTAGGAATGCACATTATCTGAGCTTTCCAGAGAACTGAGGATAAAATTGCCCTTGACATTTTTTTCCTTCTTATTCACGCTTGCCAGGGCAAGCCAAGCCTGTAAGACCATCTATAAGCTGCAAAATGATTTGATACATTACCATTGCATATTAACAATGAGTTCTAAGTTTTGGAATTAATTAGAAATATAACATGCTCCTTGCCAACCAAGTTGCTTTGGTTCTTATTTTTGCTACTGTTTCTGATACCCAAATTATCCTTTAATTGTCTCACTTTGGTTACACGTAAGCATTTGATCCCGGTTATGAAACAAAACATCTCTTTTCACTTTATAGACCATCTTATCAGTGGTAAAAATACAGTGTCCCTGATCGGAAAAGTGTTAACAAATTTCTTGGCTCTGGCTTAACCACGGATGTCTCAATCTGCTGCTTCTTCCTTTTTCTTTTTCTTTTTTTTTTTTCCCCTAACTGCCTCTGTGTTCCTGTCAATACTATAACTGCCTCTCCACAATAACCATTATGTTCTGTCATGTCAGGTATCCAGAGCACCTGTTAAGCTGACCCATCATACAGTAACTCTGAACCACTTACATCCTATATTTTTGGCTGGTGACCAGGATGCTGCAATTGATTTTTTTTCCCTAATTCCCAGCAAGATCAATGCACAACTGAAATTCACTGCCGCATGGTTCTCTTCATCACTATAATCAGATAGCTGGCAGCAGCACACAGCAGACACAGGACAGCAAACAAAGAAGAGGGGCAATCCAAGATAAGGTAGGTATTCTGCAGCAGAAGGTTTCCATCAGCCAAATGGTTTTGAGTTTACTATACATAGCTACTTCCTCCACACCAGTGCTTTCATTTACCGCAAGGATTGTATCTCTATGTATGCACCAAGCAGTTTAAAGTCTGTGCTGGTCTGTACCTGTACAAGTATTCTTTTAGTTATCTAAAACTGGGGACAGCGTTCGACTATATAAAAGTAGAAATTCACAGAGATATAGGATGCAACATAACAAGATACAGCTACTCTTTGATCTCTTGATAATAGCTCGCTGTTTATCATCTCTCCAGTGATTTCCATTTATCTTTTATGCTTTGAATCCAGCTGAGGCATTAGAGAAGAGAGAGCACTTTTCTACCTGATTTAACTAAGTGACAAAATTGTGAGGAGATCACAGTGACCGCGGCTATTTCTGCACTCGAGAATTGAACAGGATGAGCCCAGTTTCAAGCACAGGCACGTGATTGCCCATGCTGGTTAAGGGTCAGCACGCTCCTTACTGTGGCCTTGGCCAGTGCCCACACTCTCAGTTAGTCCCTGGAGTGAGTAATGGGATAGCACAGATCAAGTCGATGACTGTTCCCAGAAGTGTAGGCAAAGTCATCGATTCTAGGAAAAAGAGAATTTAGTCACGTGGATGTGTATTGTTCTATCCAGATCCAGAGACTCAGTCATAGTTTATTTCATCTATTAATAGCAACCACTGTACATATGACTAGTATCAGTCCTGGTAGACAAATCAACTAGGACTTTGATAACCAAGCAAGCTAATTTTCTTTAGTCAGGCAGGCCAAGGAAACCTGATTCATTGTCATCTTGAATTTATTCATTTAACTTTCCAAATAGCAAGACCAGCCATATAAAAAGACTGACCAGTTTTTAAAATATTGAAATGCCTCCTTTTGTCTTCAGGCGATTTTCAAAATTCAGTCCTGCAGATTTAGGGCCTGCAGAGAGAATGCACAATATATGATGCTGTGGTTGTGAACAAATAAAAAGTTGGAACATGCTAACCGTATTCTATATCTTTTATGTTGTCCTGCTTTATTTATTTATTTTTAATTGTGGTCTTGATTTATGAAGAATCTCCCATGTCCTCATAATACATAACTAGGTCAATAAAAACTATACTTTTGAAGTCCTCTGGCTACCACATGGCTGACAGTCTCCCTCTAAGCAAACTTATCTATAGGATTAAAGCTCATTTTAGCCAACTGGTAAGTCAAACAGCCTTGTATAAGGCAATTTGCACCATTTCCTTTAGTACAGCAGCAACCTTTTTGGCAAACGTTCAGTATTTCATGTGTCTCCCTAAACAATCTATGCTGCGCTATTTGTCACAACATTGCCCACCCTCTGCAAATGCATTGCTCCAAATTATGTATCAGTAAAAACCTGTTGGGAATTTCCACATTTGCTTTGCTGAAATTTCCCATGTAAATGATAACATAGCTGCTCTCAAAAGCCTATCTATTGGTGTCACTAGGAAAATAAATCAGATCAGGTCTATCTTAGAAATAAATCAAATACACCAGCTGACACTTACCAACCTCACTGCTTTCATTAAATGTCAGCAGGCTTTTCATTGCTTTTGCTTATTTTTATTTCA
Source organism: Crypturellus tataupa (assembly GCA_034781795.1). NCBI lineage: Eukaryota > Metazoa > Chordata > Aves > Tinamiformes > Tinamidae > Crypturellus > Crypturellus tataupa. The sequence goes on along the minus strand of JAWLRI010000551.1, from coordinate 912,818 downwards.
TTTTACATTTTCTCATAAATGCTCTACATTTAATGTCTTCCAAATGCATTACTTTCCAGGTTCTTTGATACACAGTACTTCTCCTCTGTAAAATCATGCACTGAGCCCTCAAGTAATATATTTTTCCGCCTGTATCATGATATTCTAATTACTGTTTAATGGCTCTTCCTGGCAAATAAAAAAAGAAGAACAACCCATAAAAAATATAATTAAACAAGCCATCCTAAGGCCATACCAATCCTAGGGGTTAACCCAGAAATACTCTCACATATAGCTGCCTTTTTAAATTCTCACCCAGTGAGAATTAAAATGTATCTTTTCAGAGAACTGAAGGTCATTAAACCTTGGTTACATGTCATTTCCCATTAAGAAAAAAGAATATAAATAATCATTTTGCAGTTTACATTAGATTGCATATTGCATCAATATAAGCAAGCCTCCTCTCTTCAAATTAAATGATAAATATGCTCATAAGGCTTTCTCTTTAACATACCTCAGCCTACAATACATGCACACATCTCACAGAAATGATTTACTGTCAGATTATTTAGAGTGAAAAATACTAGCTCCAAGCTGTGTTAAACCGTGCCATTAATAGTTGCAGAGCTATTTTAGCAATCTAATGATTTCAATGTTTTAAAATTAAATTTTCTGAAACCCTATGTTTGCACATTTGGATTGCCCACTTACATAATTTATTATTTTTAAATTATGTTTATACACATCAGATTGTCCATTCATCAAGAAGGAAATGACGTATCAGGCACAAGTGCAGGAGTTTAGATTTTTTTTTAAATAAGTGTATTTCTTTTGTATATGGAAAGTAGAATTAAGAGTACTAAATCATCCTGTCTTTAGGAACACATATGAACTGTAAACGAATGAGGTAGGCAATTTTGGTTAATTAGAATCAATAGTATCATCCTTTAATTAAACAATATTGATTGCATTATGCAGAGGGCAGCTTTGGAGAGGATATGTTTTAATGTGATTTCTGTTTGACTTGCAAAAATATGTCAAGGGTCAAACTGATCATGTACAAGGATTATCCCATGCAGGGAAGGCAATCTGAATTCATCTGGGTCCTGCCCATAAAGTATACATGAGTGGAAAGGCAGTGTTAAATGTTTACAAGGAAAGCAGGAGGTTTTTACTGAGAAACATGTGAGCTTTTTTTTTTTTTTTTTTTTTTTTAATTTTGGTTCCAGAGGAGCCCTAGAGAGGTATACAGCCCATTCTTTCCATTTCCACTGTCAGGAAGCTCAGTAGAGGTGCACATGGATCAAGAACCTCATTGCTGGTACAAATCTCCCAATCTACCATACAGCACATGATTTCACGTCAATTCAAGGCATGGCAAGACGTGAAATCGAGTCGTCCCATGCGTCATCACTTTTTTTTCAGACCTGAGTGTAGTAACTTCAAGCTACTATTGATAAAAAACTGACATGTAATCTTTAGCGTTCCTTTTTCCTTTACACAGCAGAGAGAATATAATCCCAGAACTGCAGTAAAATACATTTTACTGAAAACGTATTAAGCCAGCAATTAAGTGCTGAAACACATGCCATTTCATGTCAATATCAGTGACCAGAGGAATGTTCTTTAACTCCAGCCTACGCAACTTCCAAATGTTCCTTCACAGCAACAAGCTAAGCCATACATCATGCTGAAAGTCGAATAAAACAATGTGAAAAGCTTGCTGTATGCCTATTGGTAAAGCCCTTGCACACTGGAATTTAGCTGAGCTGTCCAAGGAATAAAATAGATATGCATGTTCCAGGAAATATTTAAACTCCAGGGAAAATTTCATGTCTGAGTAAATGTGGCCACTAATCAGTAACTGCAGGATTTTGTAGAAGCTGTTCATTTGCACACTGTAATTCTAAACATAAGTAGTCACTACTACAATTTCAAGGACTTAAAATTTACCAAGATCAGAGCACCATAAATAAATAAACAAATAAACAAATAAATAAATAAATAGATAAATAGATAAATAGATAAGACGCGAACATATACAAACAGGCAGCCCAAGTTCCCAAAGCCTTTCCAGAAAAAAAACTCAAGGGCTGATACAAGTGATACAGAGGAGGCCCCCATAAAAACCTTCCAAGTCCCACAGTGGATCACAGATGAAAAGCCTTGCAGCCTTCAAAGCCCTGGTTTAGTGTTCTGGTACCTCCTTGACTCCTTTCCTTTTGGTTGCAGGGACTAATAGCTCAGATTTTGCTCTGAAAATACAGGTATTTATGCCAGCAGTTAAATAAAAACATGTGCTATTTTTTTGCTTTAAAAAGACAATGTTCTATAGTGGAACCCTCTGGTGACTCAATGCAGTACACACACAACATGGGACAACATCTTTTCTAGCAGCAAAACAGAAAGATTATGGACATAATCATCATCAAACATGAAGGGCAGCAGTGAAGACACCTGTGTTCATTACGGCATATTATATTAATTAGCAGTAACACTGAAGTCATTTTTAATTTCAGTATTTTAAACAAAGTTATGTATTTATCCAACTAATCACATTCTAAGTAGTCTCCATTTCAGAGCTTCCCTTTCTGGGTTATTTTCCCCTAGCTATCATTAATACAATGGCACTGCTAATGAAGCACTCAATAGAATATAAATACTAACGGGGCATCTTGGACTCACTAGTTATCCTCTCCTCCAAGGAGCCTCTCTGGAGGAGAGGATCGAACTGCAGTGAAACCATGAAAATACATAACTGGTGCGTACAGGACAGTGTGGAGGGCGCTTAGGTTTGTTTTTTAACACCTTCGCCCACCATATTGTTAGTTCTTCGGTCTCAATTTGTTGGCATGAGGCGTTTGGTCTCCATAGGAGCCCAGCTGACTTCTAGACAGCCATGCAGGAAAATAGAAGTGGTTCTTTTGCTGATGCAGATAAGTCTTCCCTCACAATGACACCATGTATTTAAGCAAAAGCCTCCCTGCCTGCTAAAAGTTAAGTGTAGAGAGAGCTTGCTGACATAATTACACCTATCAGAGACCTCTATTTTCATGTCTTTTCCTGCCACATGGGCAAAACTTTGTAGGGAACAGCTGATCTTTGTGGGAAGTCATCACTCACGTAGTCTTAGTTTGGTTTTCTTCAATGAGGAATGAAATCGTTGCTCTGCAAAACCAAAACAGGAAGAAATGCCCTGGCAGAACTTCAAAATTGCTTTTAGTTCCCTGTGTGGCAGTGGTGAGAAAAAAATGAGTCACTGTGTGCAGCCCTAGCTGGTTCCAAAAACATAAACCACCGGACAAAAGAAGTTTGAAAATGTCCAACTAGGCAAATACAGTAGCATTATGTCTCTAAAATGAATGTGATTTAAGCTAACCTATTTCCTGTTGGCTTTTACCTAGCTACTGTCATACAAAAGACCAGTTATCTCCTCTCAGCAGAAGTCATGTTAGCTAAAAGCTGAGTAGCAAAAACTTGAGAAAACATGTAAAGTAATTGCAAGTGTTTGACCAACCATATCTTATTTACACTAATTTGCCAACACTTATATTTTATGTAGGGAGGAGGAATGTGTCTCAGGGATTCGACTGAAGTATGACCTAGAGGTTTATATCTTTTCTTTGACACAGATTTAGGCCAAAGTGGATCTGTGAGGAATATTTTCCATGCCTCAGTTTCCCAACTGCACATTAGATGCAATAAACCTTCTTCCCATTAATATTTGTCCTGGTTTAGCTCATTAAGTGTACAGTGAGCACATAAAGAATTTGCCAGAGGGGCTATGATTTCAGCCTGAAACTGAAATTAGTACTGTAAAATCAGACTTCTAAATGGCCACGGAGAACATGCAAGTAAAATCTATGAGTTCAATGCTAAATGCCTTTTATTTTCTCTCTTTCCTGTATTGGTCCATTCCTACTCATGGGAAAGAGATTAGAAAGGTGTGCAGGTTTCTCGTGAATGGTTTCCCAGCAGAGGAAACTCATGAGCGTGAATACAGTATTCTCCATGCTTGCAGCCAGCACTGATGTAATGACCCTATCATATAACACGCACCAGTGAATAAATTCCATGCTTTGCCTGTTAAAAACATTTGTTCCTGCTCAGGTCCCTTGGCAAGAATCATGAACTAGGCCAAAAAAAAAAAAAAAAAAAAGCAAACAAACAAACAAATAAAAAAACAACTAAATTGGAACAAAGCAAAACAAAAGTTGTCAGTCTCAGTCACCATCTTCTTTTATTAATAGAGATTTGATGTGGAAGAGTTTTCTGGCCAGGCATTTTTCACACCCAAATAGACTCAAATAAAAAATTATTGCCAGCACAATGATTTAAATGTAAGATGTAACACTACAGCACTTGCTTAACTTGATTTTTTTAATGTCAGCTCCAATGTGTCTGACACATGCAAGACATAAATGAATATCCATATTTCTTTGGAATTAAAGGTTCCCTGACAGCTCACTGTATGGAGCATACGGCACTCCCGATGGGTCGTTACTGTGGACTAGCATTATTTTCACCTCTTTCATTCTTCCCCAGCCAACTTCACTAATGGAAGCCAAAAATCTCTCCCCACTGACCTTTGGGGTAATTGCCTCAAAATATTTGATATAAACCAATCTATGCTATATTTGTTAATTACATTCATCAATCTCCTTTTGCCAAAATGCCTCGCCATGTAACAGAACCATTGGCAACCAACACAGAGATCTATGTATTTTGGTACAAGGAATGGTTTTTACTGAGCTTGTGCTAAGGGTTATAAATGGCAAATGATCCCTTTTTTCATAGTGTCAGTCCATAGAGATGCCTCAGCCCACAGAGTGTCAGAGTTGGCACTGTTCTCCTTTTTAAAATAAGTTTCCTCCTTGTATTTCTACTCCCCTTCTTTCTCCACCTCCTAATCTCTTTGTTTGCACATCTCACAACACAGTCACCATCACTCCATTCATCTGCACCAATCTGTCTGAGTCTCGCAGCCTTTGCTGAGTCTGCCTTATCAAGCGTAGTCACTAAATTCATTTCTTTTTTCATGTCTGTAATTGCCTTCAGCTTCACGCTGTCAATTTTGCACGTGCTGATGTCTGTAGATTGTGGTCTACTGTTTAAGGACTCTTTCAAGTTCTACCAGATGAATTTCCCTGAATCTGATGAAATTATGTTTATACACATACAAATCCTTATTCATTATGGGAAAAGTGGCAAACTGAGCACCTGTGGTCATGTGCCAAGATATCAAGCATGGGGTTTATCTCATCTAACTTCAGGATATGATTCAGTTCAAGATAAAACTAACAATATGCCTGCCTATAGGTATCTACATGTGAGGCAATGTCCAAGCTCCTGTTAGGTTTAATTCTCAATTCATTTGTCCTCACATAAGCCTCTAGTGCTCCCTGAAATGCCCTAAAGCAATCTGCCTGGCTTCCAGCCACAGCCCCTGTGTCCCTCGTCAATACAGGATGTAGAGTCTAGAGCAATTCAATTTATCCTACGTCTGGCTAAAGCAGCAGGTCAGCTGAATCACTTTTCAGGCTCCAGTCTAGTGATTAAATTTTCATTGACTAAAACAGGACCTTAGGCACTTAACTCGCATGTAGACACCTACACGTGGGCATCTGAATGCAAATGTCTTAATCTGGAGCTGACTCTGGAGCCACAGAGGCTCATTCAGTTGCCCAGACATATGGTGCAATTTGAAATGCTTTAGAGTGTCCAAGTCATTTGCACAAGGCTGACAGATATGACACATGATCTGCAGGAGCAATGCTCAGAGCCATGTGGAATACCCTGGGGCATCTCAAATGGCACTAGAGAAATATATTGAGGCTGAATGTGTGCATGTCTGTAGTATAGGTGCCTGAACAGAGGTAGCTGCCTTCAGCTCTGCATCTTCTAAGGCAGGTAGGACAAGGTTTGAATTCTGACCATATACCCACTCTCCATGTACAGATAACAAAGAACCTGCTGTCAGTGCAGGCTCCCAAGAAGTAGAAATCAGGATTTCTGTGTGACAGCATTTGCCTTTATCTTTTATTTTTATTATTTTTCAATTATATTATACTCCAGTGTCAGCATATGCATAAACAATGTCTTAAATAATTTTCTTAAAGTAAACAGTACAGAATTAATAGATTCTTCAGGTTAAAATGGTGTTATTCAAAAGCCGTTAATGTGTATGATTTATCCATCACCTCTGTGTGAAGCCTTTGAAAAGGTTCTTTTGTTTAAAAGTTTGGGGGTGGAATAAGAACAACCACAATAATGTGTAGCAGTGCGATTTAAGGAGGAAGCATTCAAGTGGCATTCATCTAGTTATGCTCTGCTAAGACGAACAAAGGACCTTCTTTACCCCTGCCTTCTGAATTGTGCTGTCAAGGTGTTAACACCTAGAACAAATGCTTAGGCCACAATTAATTTTATCTGACTTTAACCAAATGATTGTCAGATGTCTAGGTTAGAATTTGTCATGCCTAAAATAGATGTCTAGTCCAAGATAATCATATACATACTCTTCATACAACATCAGGGAAAAGAGAAGTTTCAAAAGGGTGATTCACATTGTTCTAAATTGAATGTTCAAGACTAGATCAGAATAGACTTCTGGGTGTTGCTCTCCTTCTCAGCTCTCTATAGACTAAACGATTAATGTAGACTAGATGTCTGAATTTGATGAGCAAAGTTGAGAAAGAGAAATTTCACTTGAGTGAGGTACATTTGTGTCCTGTGAGATATTTTCCCTTCTTCAGCAATATCTGTCTATGTAGCTGGGATTATCGATAAAAGATATCTAACTCCTACTTAAATTTTTCCAAGGCAAAACTAACATATTTTGTTAGGTTCAAACTCAAATTTTGATTTGAATATGTGCACTATTAATCTGGAAGTTTGTTCATTTGAACTCATTGATTGAATCTTATTTGCAATCTCAATTTGATCGTTGCTTTGTGCCATTTTTGGTTAGCTTAGTGAAACTACAGTACATGGGCAATATGTGTAAGTGTATATTTGCTTGCTCATACTGTTTTACAGAAGCTTTTAAAACAATCATAATAGATTTACCCATTAAAAATACCAGACGGATCACAAATGCATTCCCTATTAGCAAGCCACTTCACTTTGATCCTAAATTAATAAATGATTTTTTTTTTCTGAAAACATAAAACTCTCTAATATTTAATATTGCATAGCTGGGATACAAGCCAAAGGACAGTAGTGGATCATGATCATTTCCACATTCAAATCATCAGGGAATATGCTTAACCAAGAAAAGCATAGGTAAAATAACTGGTCAAAAAGGAAAGAATGACCAATTTCCCCTGAAAAACAAATACAAATCCCATAAACAAAGAAAAGAAAAATTTATTTAAAATATATTTGAAATGATTCTCTAGAAATAAGTTGATATTAACTCTTTCAACAAGAATTCTCCTTATGTTTTATTTAAGTTGTTGTTCTGTTCTAAAGCTCAGGATGATTAAGGGTTATTGATTTTGTTTCATGTTAATTGAATATTACAGGAGTAATTGCAACCCTTTTATAGGTGGGGAGATGAACATAATCATCTTCATGACCATGATGGCCATCCCTCCTGGTAGGCAAGGTTTCATATCAGTCCTGGCATTGCTGTAGCCATCACTGTCTTAAGATATTACCATGGCAAAATGTGAAGAAAAAGTGTTTTTGATTAGACAAAGATAATTGGGAGGCATCAAAAAATAGTGAGCATTTGTGTCCAAGAATGCCTGAGATTGTTTCTCTTGCTCAGAGCAGACATAGTATTTCTCCAGCTTTCCAGGGTTTCCCTTTTTTCCCTTTTTTTGTCCCAGCATCACTCTCTACACCTGTCCTGCTGATGGATTTTTTCCACCCTGCAGGAGCTGCATGCTCAGCTGGTCAGCAGTGCAAGGCACAATGCAGCTCACATAGATTTCCTTCCTTCTTTCTCCTGCTGGGGTCTCTCTATTCCCTCAGCAATTAATTCCCCTCCCTCCCCACCTCTTCTGCATCCCGTATTTCTTTTCCCACCCAGGCTGCCTCTGCTCTCTCTCCTGCTGACCCACAACACCCAGTAACACCCCACAACTGGCAGGGCTGTGATTGCTCCACATAAAAAAATACTTCTCAGCTTCATCAGGTAGCTCCATTACTGCATCTTAAATCAGTGTCTTATAGTCTTTCAATTCCTTGGTTTTAAAAGGAAGATACCTTTTACTGACTAATGTATATTATTTGGGGAACGAGGAAGAGCAAGAATCCCCGAGACTGTACTCGTGGTCTGTCACATTCAGTTATTGTGCTGCACTTGCTTCTTCTGCCTCGCATTAAGAACATTCAATTCCAGCTCCTGAGGATATTGGTTCCATACCAATGAAGCTAAAAATATTTTCAAAATGCCCAGGGGGTGAATATTTTTATGTCCTTCCACTTAGATGAGGCTGTTTTAGGATGATGCTGACTCACATACAATATCTCTTGCATACTAATCAACGCAACAATAATTCAGGTCATTTGATTTCAAAGCATGTTCTCTAATACGTTAACCTTTCACTGTTAACCTGCAGGATTCTCCTTTATGCGACACAAAGAGTTTGAACCAAGGAAAGGGTGGAAGGGGAAAGAGAAACATAAATTGAAAGTAAAGGATGAGGTTTAGATTATTTGTGTTGCAATACATTTAGATGCAGGAATTGAACTCTGATGTCCTGAGTCACAGTCCACTAGTTTAATCACAAGGTTATCCTTCCCTTCTGCTCCTTTTCTGCAAACAATGAAAGCTTGAAAACAGTGACAGGCCTTCCTATACTTTGAATATTTACTCCACAGGCAACCTAATTAAGCCTTTCTCCTTCTTATACATATTACACACAATCATTTAAAAAGCAGCAATGCCAACATGTGACTTGGATAACCCACAATACTGGTTGAAAAATATATTGAGAACAAGCAGCACAAAAAAAAAAAAAAAAAAAAAAAAGAAATTAATCCATCAACTGAAAACCACCTGTGCAAAACATTTGCAGACATATATATATGGATTCTCCCCACACACTCACACAAATGTATTCATAGATCATTTGCACTCAAAGGTGGTTAAAAGAGTGTGATGAGGTCTGCATTACAACTAGACTGCTTTGCTCTACCTAAAAGTGCTTATGGTCACTGCCTTTAAAGGTTTTAAATGTAGATGTTCTCAATAATCAAAATAATGATTTGGATGGCGGTTCTTGTTTATTTTTATGTGAGCAAAATGCATTTATTGCATCTAAGTGAAAAATCCGTAGATCCCAAAGCAGGGAATACTACAACTCAGTGGAGAGAAGTTAATACGATGCAAAATTTATGACGTATTTTCTTCTCAGCTGTGTTAAGTGAAGGAACTAAACTCATAGTAACGGGTCTCTACGAAGACCCATTTTCCCTCATGGACTGAAAACTGCCATTCTTTTATAAGCCTAATTCACTGTAATATTCAATTAGTAGTTTTCCTTTTACAGGGCTCGGACAAGCCTGTATTCTATGTTAAATATCCCATAGATGAGTCGGCCTCAGTTTTATTGTGCTTTGCTGAGCTCATAGGATCACTGAGCCAAAAATTCTGCATCTGATTTTAATTTACTATTTTCTGTGAAATGTATTAGAATACATATAGCAATGACTCAAACCTTAACAGTGTTTAAATTTGCTTCCTTTTTTATTTTTATTTTTAGTAACTGATACTTCCTAAGTTTTGTATTAACCAGTTTCCGCTAGATATAAAAAAATACCTAAGCTGTTACAGATTCTAGTATAGCATTAAGAATATTTATATATGTGTGTGTGTGTTTATATATATATATACATATTTTCATATATATATATATATAAAAATCGGCAGTGTTCACTGTCAACTTCTTGGTTTGGATAAAAACCCCATATCTTTGATAATTATATTCATAGTACAAAATTGATTCAGATAATCATAAGCAAAGGTACCAGTGAGAAAGAAATCTCATTTCTGGTAACAATTTTAATTCCAGTTCTATCTCAGAGGGCAATTCAGCCCAGCTTAGAACAGAATTGCCTTCTGCAATATCTTTTCCCTATGGCTAAATAGGAGATCTAAAATGAGTACAGTCCTTACTCAGGTACTTTAACTTTGTGTCAAAAATTATGTGGGTAAATCTAGATTTCAGTAGTTCCAAACACAGAGAATCATAGAAAAGTGACCACAGGATGCCTCCTGGTCTGATACTTACTGAGAAGTGGGATGTGACATATGTAATCACTGTGACAGATGCTCATCTTAGTGGTTTGTAGCAGCCTCCAGAGAGGGAGATTCTACAGCCATGGAGCTGGAGAGCAACTGGAGCTTCTCATTTCTCAGGTAACAACTCTCCTACACATTTCCTTGTCTTACAAAAGGGAAACTTCTTGTAAAATTTCCCACCAAATGAAATGCAAAGTAAATCATTTCCAGGGTGATGTAAACGTTCCATGAGACTAGAAATCTAAGTTTCCATTCCAACTTCACCTCGTGCATTATGGACATATATTACACTTAGACATAATATAAGCATATGGGTACGTGTCATTTTGTGTATATACATCTAAAATAACATTTTAAACTGGAAACAAGACCATTTGGAGACAGAAAATCAAAATGTCCCTTATTTAAATATTTTTATCCAGTTTTCTAAATGAACTTGCATTAAAACATATTTGTTTCTACGAGGTATTTCCTTCGCCAATTTCTGGCAAGAAAAAAAAAAAAAAAAACGCACTCTTTCCACCCCAAAGACATTTTATAGCACAGACCTGATCTATCTACTACTGGTCTACTCTAAGTTCACATTTATGTCTGTCTCACAAAGTGCATAGTCCTGCTTGCAGTACTCTGCGTCACTTGTCAGGATATGAAGTTCATTGTGCCAAACACTGTGTAACAAGTAAGACAGTGTAAAACAGTCTGGGAAATATTCAGCTGCCCTTTTTTCACTCGTTTCTCTTGCAGTTTGGAGCACCCAGGAGTGTCCTAAACACTTGCATGGAGCCAGCAGAAAGGATGCAGCGTGTCTGGGAGACCTGCAGCCTCCAGGTTCAGAAGCTGGAAGCCAGAGGACACCTCTCTGTGCTTATATGATATAGGCAGTCAAATCCTGCTCTCCGCGATAAAAAACATCTAACCAGCTGCAAGAAACAAGGATTACAGGATTAGAAATTATGCATTTGGAAGATGATGGTGATGATAAAACAAGTACAGGAACTGTAGGAATATGAAAGAAACAGTTTAGTATTAAACTAAAGGTTTCATGTGGCCCATTATCCTGTTCCCGACCATAGACAACCATAAACGTTATAGAGAAACGGCATAAAACCAGGGCAAACCTATGAACCCTTTCCTGGAACATGTAGCTGCAACTGAGGTGCTTTTTAATACAAACAGATTACACAGCAATCAAGACCTAACAATCCTCTATTGATTCCTTTATGAGTAGGAAACTTTGGATAGATTAACTGCCAGGAGTCTACCTTAAAAAGAAACAAAATGTTGGCTTCCCTAACTAGTTCCAGGCATAAAATCCATTGTTAACCCGACACCTCTGTGCACTAGAGCAGCTCCATGGCAGGTGATTCCAGTCTTGCACTAAGTGACAGAATTAGCAGCTATTAAAACAATCGTTAAGAAGAGGGCAGCTAAATACCTGTGTTTTGCATGCAGCACTGAATAAATTTGAGCAGTACTGTGGCACCTGGACACTATTCTTCACATCCATGTTAGAAAATAGTGTCTTTAAAAGCAAATGATGTGTTTATTAGCACAAGTTTTTTGTTTGTTTGTTTGTTTGTCTGTTTGTTTTATTGAAGTCAAGTATTTGCCTGCATCAGAATTTGGCCTTTGGAAGCTCTGTGACTTTTGCAAAAATATCTCTACTGGAAAGGTTTCAGCTTTTTTATAATCAAAATTTTATTTGGGAAATTCTCTCTTTCTACCTGCTGAAAACTAAATTTTGGTTTTGAGATGTCTTTCCCTTTATAGTTCAAAAAAAAGTTAAAATAATAAAACCCAAATTTAAGATTTGCAAACCCTTAAATACAAAATAATAATAATGCAAAACCCTTAAAAATGATGATACCTGTGGCTTCTTAATCGATAAGCTTGGGACTACAACATATTTGCTGTGTCCACAACATATTTGCTGTGTGTTTTTTCAGGACTTTTGTGGCCTGCTGACAGTGACACGTGATCCTGTACTAAAGACAGGATGCTATTTTTTCTCTTTATGTTTTTTAAAGGCAAAAGGTTTACCTTGCCAAAAAACAATATTTTTGCAGGTGCTTCTTTCGCTGCTCAATGTTAGGGAAATAATTAATAGAAGATCTATTTCCCTATAATACCAGTAGAATTATGACAAAAACATGATTAAATGTTCTACTTTTCAAATGCTTCTTAAAAAAAAAATCCTACTATTTACATGTGTTTACCTGATGTCATTGCTGCTAAAGGTCATTCCATCAGTCCTTGGTGCTCTGGACCATCAGTACAGTAATCTTCGAACATTAGTGGTTTCACAGCTAATCTGGTTTCCCAGAATCATCATGGGCCTCATTCTCTGCCCAAATTAAATTCATGTAATTCTTAGCTGGTAACTTCAGTAGACAGTTGGGTGCCTTGGAAAAAAAGGAATCACAACACTGAGCACTGAGAGGTCTAAGCTTTAGCTCTTTTTTTATCCCTCAATAGGCAGCACCTCCTTGGTTAGCAATGTACAGCTAAGGAGCATCTGAAATGCTCCTGCTCCAGAAGGTGACAAGCTTCAATTCAGAAATGGCCTTGTAGAGCAGGAGGGAAAGGCAGTGGGAAGAACTGGGTCAAGTTTCACAATATTCAGTGACTTTGAGTGTGGGAAAGGCAGCCCAGGTCCTTCTTATGCAATAAAAGGTTAGGAAAGGATAAACAATGTTCCTCTGAAATGTGCCATAATTAATACCCAGTTGAGACACCATGCATGATTTTACTTTTAAAGAACAAATTGGGAGACCATATTTTTTTTTTTATTTCTGCTTGTTTGCACATAATTGTACTAGCAGTTATCTGGGGCTCCTGAGCTTGAATAAGTGCATCTTGTGAAATGATATTCCTGGTTCTATCTGTCAAATTTTTAATTTACCAAACCCTGTATACAGATATAGGTACCAGTACCTATATACCAATAACGAATGAAGGTCTGATGTTATTAGGCATTGCACAGTGTGACAAAAAGGCTCTACTCTGAAAAGAGAATATGTTGACTTCAGAGAAGAATTCAGCAGAGAAAAATGCAGTGAGATGAGAAATTAAGGAAAGGGCAATAAGAAGAGGGAAGAGTGAGAGAAAAGAAGGAAAGATGGAAGACGACAGCGGTGAGATTCAGCCTAGGGTATAGAGGCTGAGAAAGCCCCTCAGCACAGGGCCAGTAGCACATATACATATGCTCTGTTGACACCATTGGGGTCTACTGCCTACAGTTTAACTGGTCTTGTAGGTGCTTTTCCTGCCTTGAGCTTCCAACTAGCTCTTTGATGAAGTTTTTCTCTTCAAAGTCACAAATTAAGCTGGGCTTGGTGGAGGTGAAAGGAGATTTGCCTCTGTGACAGCAGAACCAGGCCTCCGCGACATAATAAAAGAAAATGTATGCAGGGTGGGAGGTTTAGCGTGGCTGAAAGATGTATGGATTGAAAAGCTGAACTTCACATCAGCAGAGCCTGTCATAAGCATGTCTTCACAAGCATAACATGTACCTACAATAATTGCTACCCCCTAACATGTACCTGAATATAAATCCTCAGAATAACTTTTCCCTTGGTTGACTTGTAGAAAAATCGAGACAAAAGAAAGGAGGGAGAAAAGAGGTGTAAGGATTAGTTTATTGGAAATCAGAAGCAGGGAGACTAAAAGCGAAGCAAAGTTTCTAATATACCCTTTTTTGCTACTTGCACTCAAACATAATCCCCGTTGCTGCTGAAACACCAGCTCTCTTTACAGATAACCCACTGGTTATATGAATGCAAATTGGTAATATAGAAGAAAGCGTGTATTATAAATTATCATGGCCAGAAGCACTGAGTCTTTGGACGCTGGAATTAAAATAGAATGAAAAGTGCAGAGGTTTTTAATAGATTAACTTCTTTTGTGAGCCCATAAGACTTCTTGAAAAAGTGAAGAGACAGCTCCAGGATGACATCTATTTTGAAAATGGGTGGGAGACGCACTATGGAGCGATTCTCACCGGCTGTGGAGCAGTGATCATATACGTGTACAAAAGAAGTTCATATTTGAGGGCCTGAAGGGCTACACCATTTATACAGAAGTCTTCTGACTGTTCATTTCTCAAAATGCATAAGGCTCAATAGACACTATTAAATGTACAGCAGAGCTGGAAACACTTGCCAGAGAATGATTTTTATTATACCCATAGCTATGAAAAGATCAGCTAAAATAAACATTTTTTGCAGCAGGTTTGCTGAGAATCACATATAATTGATTCCACAGGTGAGGTCATATTCAGGTTCATATAACAAGCTTTATTATATATCTTTTCCTTAAGACAATCAATATCTCAGGTTCGTTCTGCTCCATATACGACTAACAACATATCCCCGTGCCTGTTCCTGTTGCCTTCTTGTTGGGGATCTGGAGTTCTGAAAGATGCCGTGTACCTGGACCAAATTTTGTCTTTGTTTAGCTGAAAGCCGTCTGGAGCTCAGTGTATGGATGTGACTTAACTTCAAGAAAAGCCTTACCTTCCTATTAATTACAACAAATGGGATCTTTTGGCATTGAGAAAGTTATTCAGGCAGAGATTTCTGGAAGATTTGACTAGAAAGAAATATTTTAGTCAGCCTGGAGAGATGTGCCAGAGACGCAATACTGGGAACATAATCTTCAGTTTAGAATTGCTGTGAGAAGGACTATGAGATAGTGACAAGAGGAATTAACTCCAGGTTTGGGGTAGCAGTGTGAGTGAGGGATCCAAGTAGCTCATAAAATATGGAGAAGGATCAGCACTTAAGCTGCTTTATATATGTGCAACAGTGGAAATCTAGGCATTTAACCCTCTTGAGTTAAGCAGCTGCTGAGCAGTGAGTTTTGAAGGCTTTAGCTAGCTTAAGATACACATACATGTCTCAGTTCATTATGGAAAAAAAATCACAGCCTGCATTAAAGGAAATAAAACCCCATGTGATACTTATATCCAGGCTCTTTTGATGACTTGGAGATTTATTCAATCTTCTCTGTCAGAAGTTATCAAAACAACAGACCGCTTTGGCTAATTAGCTAATTTAGATATTAGCTATTTAGATAACAGTGACTTCTTCATTCTTCAAGTCAGGTGTTAGTTGTGGTTGCCTGTTGAAGAAAAATGGCCTTATTCTGAAAGGCTAAAACTGTCAAATGTCCTGAAAACCAGAAATTGTATGTAGTTCCTTGACTTTCAAAAGGATGAGATGTTATGCTGCTTGGCCCTCTATGGCTGTGCTGACCACCATCACTATAAGAGCAGTGTAGGAAACTCTGCATTGAGGCTCATCACAGTTTCCTCACACCAAGGGGCAGGACATCTTGAGGTGGATGTGGCAGGATGGTGCTGAACTGAGCGCAAAGGGTATTTCCAGAACAGGTCCAGGCATATCTGCTGGCTCAGCTCCTCCATATGATTTGCATATGGGGTCCCCTCTATGCACCTGCGGTCCCCATGCCAGATGCAATGTAGACCCGTCCTAAAGACTACAGTTGACTCTCAGGAGACAAAAAGTCCCATTATTAATTTTGTTCCTGTGTTTGAAGAGTTCAGAGAAATAAACTAAGGATTTTAGTAGTACTTCCCTTTCAGTTGTGCTGTATGGTAATATCATTGTGTCTATTTTTGTCTCAGACTTGAAATGAGAAAAAAAGTCACATTCAAAGTGAAGGAAGTTTGCACAGTAACATAAGATTCAGAACTACAATAATTACCTCAAAGGAGGTCTCCAAAGAGTAAAAATGAGACATCACAGAGGAACAGATTATGCCATGTCTGCGTATGTGGGGGTTCATGTGTCTTCTACTGAGGTGTCCAGACACGGTTGCTGCAAGAGACAGGATACTGGGCTGAACAGACCGTGTGCAGACAATTTCTGTGTTCTTGGGTAAGACTACCAGATAGAGAAAACATACCTTATTTATTTAAGGGATCTTAATTTTTCTCTTTCTTCTATGTAGATTTAATTTCCTTCTGGAAAGCAGTTCCCCAGCTGTGGCTATGAAACTGGTAATAAGCACACAGATTTGGTTCAAAGGTGATGAAGCATTGCTTCTATGTTAGGAGATGGAAAATACAGGAACTGGAGTTGGTAATGAAAGCACTGCATTGTGATTGGACTGATCATCCAGGGAATA
>JAWLRI010000551.1:856848-896334 GCA_034781795.1 Crypturellus tataupa | reverse complement strand
TTCCCCAGCTGTGGCTATGAAACTGGTAATAAGCACACAGATTTGGTTCAAAGGTGATGAAGCATTGCTTCTATGTTTAAAATAGTAGGAGATGGAAAATACAGGAACTGGAGTTGGTAATGAAAGCACTGCATTGTGATTGGACTGATCATCCAGGGAATATATAACACTTGTCAGAGTGAAAGAGTAAGCTCTGTTCTTCTTCAGATCATGTCTTTTCAAAACAGACACAGAAAGCATATTCTTACCACTGAAAAAAAAGCCAGGCAAAAAATCTACGTAGTTACATGCAAAATGATTTCAAAGGTAATTTCACTCCCTCCTGCGTAACACTTTCACCTTTCTTAATAACAGCAGAATGGATTCACATAAAACTTTATGCTTTTAAAATTATCCCTTTTGCCTTTGAAACTGAAGGCCAGATCATCTGCTGTGGAAAATTGAAACAGATACATTGATTAAATGCAGTTAAATCAGCTTGCACGTACCGAATTTTGGCACTGGTTCACTTTTTCAGAAATGCAAATGCAAATGAAAAACTTGGAGAAGCTCAGCGGATGAAAATATCCTCTTTGCAGGACTTGCCACCAAATTTAGAAGAGCAGAAATTTCATGTTTGTCCTCTTGTTCCTTCATTCCTTCTCAGGGGGCAAGTTCAAACAAACAAGAAAAAAAATCAAGCACTAAGTTAGCTTCTTGGAAATCATTCTTTGCTTCTCGTCTTGCCCCAGTAAACTGTTTGTATAGTTACAACAAGAGATTTTAAGTCTCAGCACAATAAATACAAGGGGGCAGAAATCTGACTGAGGAGGAATGGTCCATAAGTGCTAAACAAGGCTATTTTTGGTTGTCAGTGGTGCCCTGGGGAGCTATGTAGCTAAATTTCCCAACTAGGCATTTTCAACACTGTGAACACCAGCTGAGAGCTGTGCCTTCAGCACTAATGTGGAAGGCTCAGGCTCTCTCTTTTGGATGTGCAGCAAGGTGCCCCATCTGCTCTGCTCCTGCCTTACAGAACTTCACGAAATGCTGAATGTTCTCTTAAACACCATGCTCAGAGATGAAGAGGGTCATAAGTGACATCAGAAAACATCTGGAACATCTGCAGAGGGACTTCACCATTGGTGATGCTGCAGATCTTTATCCAAATTTGCATGTGAGTTATGGCCTTTGTATATGATCTGCCACTCTATCTTTCTGTGGCCCCACTTTCACAAAGAATGGTCTCTGTTTGCCTTTTCCATACACTGAAATTTCCCATATAATTTAAGCCATGCTTCCTCGATCAGCCTTCACGCTAAATTATCGCTCCTGAATAGATTTCAGTGCCCAACAGCACTAAGATGGTATCAAGAGGATGGAAACTACAAATGGCATCAACAGAAGAGACCTGGAGGAGAAACAAAACTAATTCTACTCCTACTTTCCCAATGCCTGAAAGGCAGGAAAGCAATATAAAATATTGCTTCCTTTTAGCAGTACCACAAGCAGTGGAGAGGACAACTAGTTTATGTTACAAAAGCTCTCCTGCACATGCACACAAAGAAGCCCAGAGAACCAATGGCAGGTGGAGGAAAACAAATAAGATCTTGATCTGTCTACTTCAGGGTCCTTCCCAGAAGGATTCAGCCCATTAAAGGTTCATCTCCACAACCACAAAGGGCATGATAGGAGGCAGAGGAGCTCCAATAACCCCCGCAGAGAAATGAGGAGTCTGACCCTTCCCAAGGCAGGCCTGAGGGAGAGGTTGATCTGCGCATGATCAGTGCAGGGTGTCCTGTCTTTTCACTAAACTCAAATTATTTCTATTTTGCAGGCTGTGGAGAAATATTCTCCGTGTATATGTGTGTGTATGGAGGGCTAAGTGTAAGCAATCAGAGGAGGACCATGAGTCACAGGAGCCATTCTGCCCAGGGCACGAGTTATGAGAGTGCATGAAGGTGCATTTGTCAGGGATTGAAGCTAAATACCAAGCTGGACAGGCAAATAAGTAGGTTAATATGGGTTAATATGGGATCCAGGCATATGTGTATCTCTAGAGGTGAGAGAACAGGATACCATAGAGTGTTGGAGAGACCAATGGGTTCAGGCTAACTGCTGAAGAGACTGTGTGGTCTCAAGGTCAACTGCGAGACATATGTGTGTGAGGCAACTGGAATGAGTGGGGATCTTCAAAGAAGGGGAACAAGGTGGGAACAGAAGGGAAATATCACTTTCTCCAAACTCTGGATCACTGCATTCCTACAAGAAAGAAGTAGAGCAAGGCGGACAAGAGACTTGTGTGCATAGACAAGGAAATGTTGGGTAAAATCAATGAGAAAAAGAGCACATACATAATGTGGAAGAAGGGTCAGACCACAAGGGAAGAATACAGGAACATTGTCAGAATGCAGGGATGTAGCAAGAAAGGTCAAGGCCCTTTTGGAATTAGAGTTAGCAAGAGATGTCTGGGACAACAGGAAGGGTTTCTGTAGATACATCAGCAGCAAGAGGAAGACTGGGGAAAATGTTAGTCTGTTGCTGAATGGGGACGGCGCCTTGGTGATGAAGGATGCAGAGAAGGCAGAGATAAACACCTTTACTTCTGTCTTTACTGCTAAGGTTAGTGACCATGAACTGCAGAGTCCGGACACAAGAGAACTGGGAGAGAGGAAGACTTTCCACTGGTCAAGAAAGATGGGGTTAGGGATTATTTAGGCAAACTGGACACCACTAAATCTATGGATCCGGATGGGATGCACCCAAGAGTGCAGGAGTGCAAGAGGGAACTGGCAGGGGATATTGCTCAGCCGCTCTCCATCATCTTTGACAGGTAATGGAGAGTAGGATAGGTGCTGAAGGAGTAGAAGAAAGCCAGTGTCACACTGGTCTTCAAAAAGGGCAAGAAAGAGGACTCGGAAAACTGCAGGTGGGACAGCCTCACCTCCGTCCCTGGAGAGGTGATGAAGCAACTCATTCTAGAGACCATCTCTAGATATATCAAGGAAAAGAAGGTCATCAAGAAAAGTTAACACGAATTCACAAAAGGGAAGTCATGTTTGATGAATCTGATACGTCCCTTCTATGATGGAATATCTGGCTGGCTGGATGATTGGAGAGCCGTGAATGTTGTATATCTTGACTTCAGCAAGACTTTTGACACAGTCTCTCATAACAACTGCATAGGAAAGGTCCGGAAGTGTAGACTGGATGAGTGGACAGTGGTGGATGGAGAATGAGCTGAATGGCAAAGCTCCGAGGGTAGTGATAAATGGAGCTGAGTTTAGTTGGAGGCCTGTGGCCAATGGCGTCCCACAGGGGTCAGTGCTGTTCAATTTGTTCATCAGTGACTTGAACAAGGGCACAGAGTGCACCCTCAGCAAGTTTGTGGACAATACGAAACTGAGTGGAGTGAATGACACTCCCGAGGACTGTGCTGCCATTCAGAGGGACCAAAATAGATTGGAGAGGTGGGCAGAGAGACACCTCATGAGGTTCAACAAGGACAAGTGCGGGGTCCTTCACTGAAATTCTCTGAAAACTCCTAATCTGCTTTTTCTTTAAAGAGGCAAAATTTCCCACTTCTGGAAATGAATCAACTTCCTGAAATGTGGGTTTGTGGATTCACGACCGATGGTGGTGAATGGATAGCCCAGGTGGCCAAGGCAAATGGCATCTTGGCTTGTAACCAGCAGGATCAGGGAAGGGATTGTTCCCGTGTACTTGGCGCTGGTGAATCTGCACCTCGAATATTGGGTTCAGTTTTGGGCCCCTCATTACAAGAAGAACACTGAGGTGTGTCCAAAGAAGCGTAACTCCTCCCAAGCTGGGGAAGGTACTAGAGCACAAACGTTGGGAGTAGTAGCTGAAGGAGCTGGGATTATTTAGTCTAGAGAAGAGGACATTCAAGGGAGACCTTATTATTCTTTACAACTACCTGAAAGGAGGCTGTAGTGAGGTTGATCTCTTCTCAATGGCCTCAAACTGAGCCAGAGGAGGTTCAGATTGGATAGTAGGAAAATTTTCTACACGGAAAGAGTAGCGAAACATTGGGATAGCTGCCCAGGGAAGTAGTGGAGTCACCATCCCTGGCAATGTCCAAGAAACATGTAGATAAAGAGCTTTATGTGGTTTAGCAGCCATGATGTTGAGGGGTTTATGATCGGACTTGATCTTAAAGGTCTTTTCCAACCATAATCATTATATGACACTATGATTCTATGATATATACATGCACACACACATATATAACAAAAACGTGCATTTATTTCCATTAATTACTTTGGCTTAATATTGAGGATCTGTGCACTGTGCATTTTTATAGAATATTTTAAAATCCATTTTCATTCTTAACAATAATAATTTCACTTACAAGTTATGAGGCTATACAAAAGCTACATAAAGCTGAAAAGATGGAACAAACTGTACAGAATTATTGATTAGCCTGAGCTAGCAGAGTCAGAGACTCAGCAGCAGTACAGACATTTGACTGGCCAAGCTGACCAGCGTGTTCCCGGGCAATATTCAGGCATAACTCAAGGACAGCATGAACCAGGAACTAGTTCCAAAAAGCATTAGGATCAGGGCCAACCTGCTCTAAGGAGAAAGAGTTTAACCATATCCACGTAAACCTTGACATGTCACTTGTCCACCGTGGCAGAGAACAGGCCCTGGGTACTTTTATTTGAAATTTACTTGTAACCATAGATATGACAGAGCACAGATGGGAAGCAAAAGGCAATATATGTTTGCAAAAAAAGTGAACTCCTGGGTTCTAAGAGCTCACAAATTAAAAATATTGAACTAAGCAAATGATCAGCTTTTTCTTCCTAATCAGATAGTGGCAATAGCATATAAAGTGCATCTATCCATGTTCGTGTGTATGCATGTGTGTATATGCATGTGTATGTGTGTAAGTAGCCTCCGCCACACTCAAAAACCCCTTCAGACTAAAGTTTTCCCCAAATTTCACAAACTTCACTATGAGTAGTTGACAAAATCTCCTCAGGCCAAAACACTCTCTGCTCTCTCTCATATAGGACCAAACAGTGACTTTATTTGAACAATAGCTCTGCACTGGTTATAAGATTCCTCTGAGCTCTGCTTATAAGCTTTGTAAGAAGTCTGAGTCCTCTAGCAATAAAGGAGAAAATAAAAAGGCAGCTCTCAGTGTTTAACAAGATTAGTTATTAATATTATGCAAGATTAATGCACTTCATATGCATTTATAGTTAGTGCATGGTATAGAAAAATACTGATATCATCACTTCTTATAAAAAATATAAAAAAATGAACAAAGTTCCATTTTTCTCAGCATTTACACATTATGAATCTTACATTTCTCATCTGTGAAGTGTGTAATAGTCTGAATTACTGACTGAATTGATTAGATCAATCAATTATTAACATTTATATAATATTAAAGTTGCACATGAACCTAGGCAATCTTGCCTTACTAATAGCTTTAGACCATCTCTGTCACAGCTGATAGAAATTGCATTTGGGATACACATCAAAATGGAAAATATGTCTTGAAGAGTTTGTGCTCAAAGTCTTTTCTAATCAAACGGCATTTGAAAATGCCTGATCCCTCAAAATATCTCGTCAGTGTTACACTGCAACTTCCACCATTACTATTCCACAAGGCAGCAGCTGTGAATTATACATCTCGTTTTGTCCAATGTAAGTGTAACTTCAGAATTGCTAACAAGGAATCCATTTTCTGCTCAGCACTCTGTGAGAGTTATCAGTGAATGCATCATGTCCCAAAGCACAGTGCTACTGGGCTATAAAATATTCCAATGTCTTATTAATAAGTTAATTGAATCCATTGTAATTTTCCTAGTCTTCATGCAGCTCACTTTGTCATTGATTGACAGAGATGAATTTGAAGATATTTAAGAGTTTCGCAAGCAGATGAATAGCTATATCTGAATTATCATGAAAGAGGAATAGTTAATAAGGGACTATAACAATCTTTCATTAGAAAATTAGATGTGGTAACCGCCGCAAACCTAATCCTGTTCCCATTGACAGCAGAAGGAATTTTGTCTACCAAATCAATGTCATTTTGAGTCAAAAAGGACTGCAGTTTTTGTCCAGGAGTCTAGAAATTGCAATGAAAAAGCTAAATACTAGAGAAAAGTCAGTCAAAGCTAGCTGTAACTAAATCATGTGGTTACTGGGTGACTCACATCCTTAATTTCAAGGTAGATATTTTATAATCTGGAATTTAAGTTTCCTCAGGACATAAATATTATCACAGGCACATTAAAGCTTCTAACACTTGTGAGGATTACCCAGCACTTCCCCATTTAACATCTAGCGCCATGAGGCAGCCACATCACTGAATTATACCTTTGCTGCTGTCCTGGGACACAGAAGGTCCATTGTATTACCCAAGATATATATAAAAAAAGTCCCACTTGGATGCTCTGAAAACTCACTTTTTAACTGAAAGCAATACCACTACTTCCATTAGAGAGAGGACACTTCTGCTCCAACTGGGAATTTCCATATCTCATCCTCACACATTTAGAGAGATTTTCCTACAATAGATGGATGCATCATGACAGACGCATCCAAGAGATCTCACTGATCAGTAACTGTGGGCAACTGCCCTTTTTATACTGAAAGTCTTCCAGATTTTGTCAAGATGTACCCTACATTCAGAGGTCACCAACCAGAGAATATCAACTGTTTTTTTTTGTCCTTTAAACTTTGCCCTGTTATTTTTGTCCAGACATAAACACTATATATCAGTGACAAGAGCTTCATATAGGACATAATGAGTTTTTATGTCTTTTACACAGCATTTGATGTCTCACTGCTAACATAGCATGCTATAGGACATTACTAACCTAGTACATGACTAAGAAGCGGCCCAGTCCTGCAGTGATTCCAACTTTTATTTTGAGTAGAACTTCAGGAGCAATGAAGGCATCTACCTGGTCCACTTCAGCAATTTCAGGTAAGTCCAAGATGACTAGAGTAATATTAGAAATACCAAATTTGGGTACAGATGTAGGGAAAGTGTGGCCATGGGAAACAATTAATGAGGAGTTGTTTATTTGGAAAAAGACTGGTGGAAGAAAGGTGTAAAAGAGCATCAAAAAGGAGTACTGAGAAACAGTAAAAGGATAATAAGGTGTGAAAATCACAGAAGAAGTGATGTCTGGAGGCACCTGTTTGTCATCCCTGTATCTCATCACCCCAGCCTAAATTGGAAAAATAAACCATTGCTCTGACCATACCGTGCCATTAAACCCACTTCCACAGCCAGGCAGACTTGGGGAAGCTGGTATTCTCCTGGATGGATGGATGGATGGATGGATGGATGGATGGATGGATGGATGGATGGATGGATGGATCACCCTGGTGTCACTGTGCTGCAGCCCATTTCAGGCCTGATGGCACTGGTATCTTCCCACTCATTTCCTAACAGAGGCTTCCACCTTTCACAGAATGAGCATTGTGTCTCAAATGTTGCACTAAGATCATAAATCCTAAAATCACTCTAAGAATAACAGGGATACATGGCAATCATGTGCTGTGACAGTATACTTTTTGCTTGTCTGATTATTTTCTGTTGTTGTTTTGTTTGTGTCTCACAGTCATTCACAGAACAGGACATAACTTAATCCACTTTTCTATCTCGGCACTGCTAAAACTTAGCAGTGCCTTTCGCCATTGAGGCTACAACAGCTAGAGAGTTTGCAGTTCCCTAGTAGGTTACAGTGGAAGATTAAAACTACACCATTCCCCATATCACACAGAATCACAGAATGGTTGATGTTGGAAGGGATCCCTAGAGATCATCTGGTCTAATATTGCAGAAAAATTATTAGGAGCTGAAGAAAATGAAAAGAAATCACTGAGAGGGACTCAAACAGCCAATTCTTGCTACAAGTCAACATGTTAATTAAGAGATGAACAGCAAAGCAGGATGGAGCTAAGCTGTTCAGGATATCAGTGATGGGACTCCTTTCCTGAGGTGTGGAGTATAGATTCACATTCCTTGCTTGGGCGAACATAATTTCAAAGTGTTCTAGGTGATATGACAAGCCAGAGGAAAAGAAGATTCCCCAAATAACATGCACACACACAAGCACAAAACCATGAGGGGAGGGCGATCTCAGCACTCCTGATATAACCAGCTACATCAAAGTGACCGACATCTGTATTGCTTCCTTTTTTTTTTTTTCCCAGATTACCAAAATAAAAGCAGCCAGCAAACCAGCTCCTCTGATTCCCTGCTTTCCCCCAGCCTCTACATTAGTCACAAAATCTCTTTTTATAAGGGCACTCAAGAATATACTATCCTAGATAGCACTGAATGTTGCTGGAAAACTGGATTAAATCTATCTTTGTTTTGTTTTGGGAGAAGGGAGGATTATTAGATATGTGATGTAATGAACTTCTACCTATAATTTTGTGGCCACAGGGTTCCAACAAGGTCCTCAAATGGCATCTGCAGTGAATATAAATTAAAACTGATGTCTAAAGGACATGAAACTCTGTTTAACTCAAGGGAGTCAATTTTGATGAGTGTCTACAGAGGTTGGAAGTCATGTTAGAAAACACCAATGTCTTATTCATTCCACTGGTGCATACATTTTCTGTTTACAGTGTATTGCAATAGAGTTCAGTATTCTCACATAGTAGAAAAAAAAAGCTGCCAGTCTCACTCTGCATAATTAATGAAATTGATAAAAATCCTTACAGTTTTGATAAGATAACCAGAATAAATAACATAAACAACAAATTTGCTACTGAATCTGATGTGTTAATTTTTGGAGGGCTTGTCATCTACAATTACACCATAAGCCTAAACTATTAGAAGTATTCCAAAATCCAGAATTGCTAGTTCTATAAAAGAGAGATGCTTCTCTCTCTTTCAAAGAAATTCTAAGTAATTCCAAAGACCTCTTCTACAATTAGACACAGATGCAAACTCATGTTTGATAAGAAACACCAGGGCATGAGGACAGCACCCACAGTTTAGAAATGTTGCTGTTCTGTACTAACTTAGTTCCTCTTCAAGAAGTACTAGCTTCAAAACACAGGAAACTATGTGAGAACAGCTCAATAGTACTTGATCCACCCAAGCACACACTCTATTAGTTTCAGTGCATTTTTTCCCTTGAGTTGTTTTGCTTCGCAGCTCACCCCTGTGAGTTTGCCTCTGTAACCTAAAAGGCCAGTGGTCAAAATCAATTTATGTTTGCAGAAACTGTAAATGATTTATGTCCTTGTACAACAGTACTTTGGGCGGGTTGTTTGTCCAGTCTAAAGCAGTGCTGATTTAACTGCTGAGAATTAGCCCCTTTGTAAGTAAGTCTTATGAAGAAACTCACATTCAGTAATTTCCTCAAAAGAGCAATAGATAATAACAGATAAAAATATATTTTTAAAGATAAATAGCTTCTTTTTTTTAATGTAAAAGTTGCTGTCTCATAACCAATTCAAATTTAATTAGAATTATGATACATTTCATCTCTGAGAATATATTTCATGGCATGTTTTAGGGTGAAAAGGGATAGACCTAAAGGGAAGTTTGGGTGGGCATACGTTTCCCTGTAGTCTAAAGGAAAGGTATAGGGAAACTTTGTATTCTTTTCAAATATGATGTTTCTTTCCTTTACAGTTTTAATTCACCAGCCTAATTCTGAAGTGTATAATTTCCACATTAAATTCAAGTTATAACATTTTTATTAAACAAGTAAATAGAACTGGAGGGTGCTGTGTTTAGAAAAAGCTGTAAGGACTGACATGCAGGTTGCCCTCAAGGAGAGATATAAATAAAACATAGCCAGGAAAAAGCTTGACTTGTCTTGTGGTGGGCAATCACACCTAGTCATTAGTTTGCTGCTGAAATCGTTTTGTCCAGCTAGTCCATTCCTAGTCCTGGAATGAGGAGAGAGATCTGATAGTCTCTATGGTTGAGGTCAACCTGCCTGGGGGATAGAAGGTAGTTTACTGGTTACAACTTGTGTCTTGCTCCTAAATCTAGAGAATGGGATTGACCAATTAGCTGTCTGCTGACTGACCATAGCTGCCTGGTTTACACAAATCCAGGTGGAGCAAGTGACAACTCAAGATGGAGTGACAAGAGTTCAGTTTGAAATTTAAGGCTATTTTATGTGATTCAGATTAGGTGATATAAACATTGGAAAGTGGTAGGTGTCTCCAAGGGGCAATTTAAAGAACATGCATTAAGTACTTGGAGACGGACAGAATGAGTATTTTCCTGTGATTTCTTATTTACATGAGAGGATCTGAGCTCTAATTTCAAATCCTGACAACACAAGACTTGGGGCAAGCGCCATTCACGGTGAAACAAGATGCATTTCTCCTTCACCATGGGTCCCAAGTCATCAATAAGGAGGTTCATTCCATGCAGGGCTTATGCCCCTCAGAAGATTTATCAGTGTGTGGATCATATCCCAAAGCACAGCACTAACAGGCTTTAAAACATTCTGATATCTTATTAATAAGTTAATTGAATCCCACTGTAACTCTCTCAATATTAATGCATCTATGCTTGTCATTGACTGATAGACAGAGATGAATATGGAGATATTTTAATAGCTTCTTACACGAACAGATGAACATCTATATCTAAATTATCATAAAAGAAGAAAAATTATTAAGGGAATGCATCTCAAATGAAGAGGAAACTGATATGGTAACCATTGTAATCGAAGTTTGTTTTCCATGACATCAGGGGAAAAGTGTGGGTTGATTTCAAGAGCCCTGGAATCATAAGCTACAATTTATGGCAGCAATTTGCCTTAAAATAATCTTGTCAGGAGACTGTATCACTGCCTTTGGCAGCTAAATATCTCAAAAAGAGAAAGGAAAGGCTGAATGACAGGGAAATGTACTACCCTGGTGACAGGAGGCTTTGTCCATCCTGCCATTTGTGTAGTGTTTTTGTAGCTGCTCATGGCCATATTAAGATGTTTTTAGTTGGATGTCCTCCACTACACAAGCTGTTAGATATTCCTTGGTGATTTCTGCCTTGAGTCCAGAAAATTGTGACTGAGCCAAAACAAAATTTTGATCACTCCAGGAATGCAATGTAAAACACCAGAGCAAAGTCAAGATGACACAACTTGCAGTCGTGAAACTAGCTCTTCCTTATACCAGTGAGCCATGGAGCAGGGGTAGAGAGTGAAACAATTCAAGACATCTGAAGAACTTTTTCAATGTCCAAAGCACAACTACACAGCCTAATGTGGGAGAAACATTATGTTTCCTGAACTGGCACTGGAGGAACAAGTTCCTGAACTGGAAGCAATATAGCCATGAAAAAAAAAAAAATCATTACTCAGCAAGGGCATTGCAGTCAGATGGATGAACCCACTCCTGAAACTCACGTGAGTATCACAGCATCCCTGTGCCATGCGACACGATGACAAGCCAACTGTTTCTGAGCTGCACCTAGCAACCCCAGGCAGCACTGCAGCGTGTTATGGGGTGTTACTTGCAACAGAGACACAAACGCCAGAACTGGATTCACCATTCAAAAATTCTGTCTCTTCCCTGAATTTCATTTTATTTTTGTCTATCCAGTGTCATGGTCTCTTTCACACCTGAAAATGCAAGAATTTTGACCCTTCTTCAGCCTTCCTACACAGTAGAGTGTATTGTTGCACTCAAGATCTGGAAAATCTGCACGCAGTGACATTATAGTGGATAAAAGGTCACAGAAAGATTCACTTATGAGCAGACAATTTCCTTCATAGTTTTGTTAAAGCTGCACACAGACTCAGGATGATACCCTTCTCTCTTCTGATTTCTTCACATGATTGGTGCATGAGTGCAATTTGGAAATTTAAGTCAGAGTTAGTGAAACTTTTCCATAGAGACCTTCCAGACTTCAACATACACAGTGATAACAGTTCCTTGGATCTGGGCACTTCACCACTTTTCCCACTTTGTTCTCCATGTATTTCTACTGAGCTGATAAATAAATTGTGAGCCCTCCAGTGGTCAAAATAATATATTTCCAATTATGCATTTGATTCTGGTCCACCCTTCAAATGCTGTAGCAGCTCAGACAGGTTTTTCCCTATACACTACAGCCATAGTTATGATGGTAGGATTGCTGGCAGCCTGGTATGCAAGTCTACTGGAGAAATATTATGACCTGGTTATTAAGAAAGCACACTGACTGTCGCAGTCAGGAGTACTGGATAGTGTAGCAAAGATTTTACATATATTCACAGTACATATAGGCAGCAGCCTCCTGGACTCTGTTCCAGCATAAGAAGAAAGACCCTCACCACAATACCAAAAGGACAACAAAGAAGATCCTGGATGAAAGGCTGTGGATCTCTGGAAAGCTTGTCCATGTTTTCCCATCAAATCCATTGATTATCCAGCAACCAGAATGTGCTCAGTGCCTCACAGGTAATGGAAAACTGTTATATTTATCCAGAAGTGTTATCACCCATTTTTTTCATGCATGGAGAAGAGCTAGAGGGGCAGTGATAAACCATCAACATGGTCACTTATACCCATACTGTGTGTTCTGCAAGTCTTTTCCACTTTTTCTCTCTTACTTCAGAAATATCCTTCCCCACACTCAGACCTTCCTCGGACCCTTCTTGTCACCAGTCTTGAGAGATCACGGGAGTGCACAAGAGAGGTTTTCTTGTATGGTCTGCACCTCAAAAAAACACTGACTTTCTCTTCCCAGTGAAAAGACATCATTATTCCAGTGTCAGGACATGTCAGGGAGTGGGTGATAGAGAGGAGGCTCCACAAACTAGAGGTCATATCACTTCATTGTCATGGAATGACATTTGGTCGATGTGTGGTTGTGCAGTTTCCATGGTGGTCTTTGCAGTGAATGTACCTACAAATCACAACGTGTGGAGGGAGTCACCACCTCGGGGGAGGAGACTGCAAGATTTATTTATATTGCACTTCTGTCATGCTCTCAAAATAATTTAGGCGTAGGTGCACTAGAATGAAAACATCGACTAATTATTATTATTAAAACTGCTTCTCAGGGTTAATGACTGTAAGGTAAACACAAGACTGAAGAGACTAAAGAGGTTAAAAGACTGTCTTTTGATTTAGCAGTCTTAACTTCCAATCCTTTTAGAGTTGTACTTTTATTACACTTTCTGCAATCTTAACTCCTCTTTTCATCAGTGCAATTACAGAGTAATTCAGACTACTTTTCTAAAGCAAAAACCAATTATATCTGATTTGCAAATCCTTTTTTTTTTTGTAAGT
Organism: Crypturellus tataupa; assembly: GCA_034781795.1. Lineage (NCBI taxonomy): Eukaryota > Metazoa > Chordata > Aves > Tinamiformes > Tinamidae > Crypturellus > Crypturellus tataupa. The sequence continues at coordinate 883,104 of JAWLRI010000551.1, read as the reverse complement.
GAAAACTCACAAAAAGATTAGGTAAAACATCTAAAGACATAATACCCACCATTTGTAAAGCCTCATTACAAACAAGACTAGCCATTTAATATGTCACCTTACACTTAGATATAATTAAACCTGACAACACTACCTCAGAGTATCTATGGAGTTATAAACAGTTAGTAGGGAATAGAATTATCTCCCTCTTGCGTTTTTTCTTTTTTTTTTTTTTAAGAGTTTGCAAGGTGAAATGTTTCCAGTGGGAAATGAAGGCAATAAACCAGAAGTTAGTGTTCTGGGTTCCTGCAGCTCACAATATTGTCCTATGACAAGAATTTATCACGCTATGTAAGACTAGAGTCAGAAGCAACCATGAGTCACCCAGGTCTTGATGAAAAGTGCCCAGCTCCAAAGATGAGGTTCACGAGGTTCAGCAAAGTGCTTGCTCCTTTCCATTCCTTGCAAGGAATGGAAAAAAGCAGATATTCAGAGGGGGATTGATAGCAGGTAGTGCACTAAGCTAGATTGGGTGAGTTGACCAAGAGAGACGTGCGTGTCTCAAACCCAGAAGGTCAGATGTGCTTAGATGCTCTTCATCCCACCACTGTGGGACTGATAAATCCTGGCTGGATCACCCAAAGGAAGTTATTCAGCCATCCCTGCTTCCCAGGACCATGCTATAAGTATTATGCTGGAGACAGGATCTTACCACCCTTGTGGTAACCTGCTGAGGTTCCAAGCAAACTAAGGACCTCTTCTAGCACTTGAACCCTGAGGAACTAGCAGGTTTAGACCATCTCACCAGATCGACAGATTTATCAACTCAAGGTAGTGCACGGGGAGGGATCTCTGAACTCCATGCCGATGGAGAGATACTCTGAGTCACAAACCAGACCTGTCACGCTAGAGTCTATGCAAAACATAGAGGAAATGTAAATTCTGTCTCAGGGAGCTTGCAGTCAAAATATAAGACAAGGGAAATGACTGGACCCAGATTTCTCCACTGTTGCATGCAGAGAAATGAGTTTTATACTCAGTAAAAGGTTTAGTAACAGAGCATTGTGCAGGTTCCTTTGCTTGATATATCTTTCATTTAGGAATTTTAATGGTCTTTAAGGGCTTTCCTACATAATGCGATACAAGATATTGCAGCAACTTAAATCACCAGAATACGTTCTTTATTTTAAATATAATTTATCTTCCATTCCAGTTCTCAAGCTACTCTGAACAATTCTGTCTGACCTCTCAAGTTCTGCCTGTGAAAGGAGGAGCCCAGAGCATAGAAATTACACTTTTGAAATGAATTCACATAGTCTGATATCTGAGGAAATTCTGATATCTCTGAAAAGATATTTTGCCTACTGGAAACATTTTGTTATGATCAAAACATTTCATTTTCACATTTTTAAACTATGTACCATAAAATATATGCAATATATTTATATAATAGGTAATATAGCATATTATCCACAAAATATATTGATATATAGCTATTTGTAGTAAAATTAAGGAGTCAAAATTAAACCAAAAAGTGATTCCTAAACAAAAAGGCAGCAGTTCTTGTTGCAAGAGTGAAAGAAAATGTTTCAACGTTGTCAGAATTTTCAGCACTTTTACACTAAGATCCTTTGAAATCAAACTCTATTTGGTGATGCATTTGACTCTGATGACCTCTACTTTCTAGCCCTTTCTTCAGTGCTGCTAGTGATAAGCATGAGTTTCCAAAAAGCTTGTGGTAATAAAACAATGAGAATTTATTGTTTCCATGAATCTTAAGACATACACCCATCAGATCCACTAAACAGTCAGGCTTCATACATAAATGAGGCAAGAGGACAGTTTGCAAGAAAGGAGAACAGGAGATACATGAAAAAGAAGTGAGCCTTTCACCTTTTTTATTTCTACCTTTACCATTAAAATTATTGGCTCAGAAGACTTGGGGTTACATTTATTTGCATTCCTGTGAATACCATCCTTTATCTATATGATAGTATTTCAAGACATGGCCCCAAAGAGTAGCAATGGACCTTTCCCAGAAGCAGGAAGGCAAGGTTCTTTTGTCCTTCTTATACATATCCCACTCTGAAGACACTGGAAAGGTTTTACCTTCATGGGCTGTGCTGGCAAGTAGCAGGGAAAAATAAAAAAGAAAGAAAAAAAAATCAAAGGAGAAAGGAGATTATGGAAGAACCCTTAATGTATTTAATATGGAATTATATTAATTCCAAACAGAATTATTTTATTATTACCAGCTTTTATTAGAATATTCTCTTGGTAACAGACTAATTTTAATGCAACTGCATATTAGATTTCAGGCTAGAAAGAAAATGCAGATTTTCTTGAATATATATATTTCTCAATAATTGCTACCTAGTGAAGAAAAGGGGAAAAAGTGAATATAATTAAAAAAGAATGTAATGAGTTTTGTAACTTCGGTGACTTTTGAAAGAATATGAAACATTTAATGTGCCTGTAGGGACTGAATGAGAAATGACTTTGTGGTGCACTTTCTCATAGCCCTTGAAGATTTAAGCCAAACACAAGCTGTCAATCATTTTCCACCCTGCGTACTGAAAGGTCAGCTGCAAGTGCTGTGTTCTCCTCGTGACCCATCCATATTCTCAAGGTTGGGAGCAGCACTGTGTTTATAAAATCTACAGCTCACATTGCTGCTCAAAGCAGCGTTTGGAGAAAGGAAGAGGGAGGAGATGAAAGAGGCATTGGCAGAATTATTCTGAGTGCGGTACAGATGAACTAAAAAGAAATGCGCGCAGTGCTGCAAAAGCTCACTGGGAGCAAGAGTGTGTCACTTCTTACAGAAGGAGAAAGAGCTGCAGAATAAGCAAATGATTGATTATTATCGATTTCTCGTAGATTTTTTTTCTTCTTCTTGTTTGCAGAAAGAAGGAAAAAAGCACAACTTCTCCCAAGTAGCACAGTATGATAAAAACTATCCAGAAAGACAACATGGATGAATTTCTTCCAAGGTCTCAAGGTCTTTTTTTTTTTCTTCTTCTGCTTCTTCCTACTGCTCTAAAGTGCTCTTCCCTCCTTCCCCCATCCCTTTTTCCCCCCTGTTATGATTAAGGGCCTTTTCAAGTAGATATTGCTGACTTCAGCAACTCAGCCGTGACACTGCCACTTGCCATGGCATAGGCAACATAAGGAATGGTTAATACTGTCAACTTGAGGTATCTTTCATGGTATAATACTGTCAATGTAAACATGGTTACTGCAGAGGAAAGGTTATCCTGCAGAGCAAAAAATCAGCGTCACAGTTCTGGAATGGGACATGTCCAATGACACAGTGTGGCAAATACGCAAAATGATCAGACAGTGCCATGATCTCCTAGAGTTCCGAGACGGACAGAATCCGGGAGCATACCTCATGGCACAGCTGACATATGTTATGCCATAAGCTGACTCTGTGTCTGAATGAGATAATCCCCTGGTGTTATTCGACTTTCTGGGAGGCCACCTTGACTAATTCTCAGGATTTGGGTTAGAAATGATTAGATACAAGGGACACCTAAAGTGAAAATTTTGATCAAAGCCCTAAAATTAATAGTTCTGAATCAGAAACTTCTCTGAGTATACTGAAACATTTTTAAGTGAAAGAAAATGGATTTAAAAATCCAGATATCATCCTCTTCCCCATTCTCTCCTAAAAGAAGCAATTATAAAGAAAACCAGCTTTTAAAGACTCTGCTTAGATGTTCAGGCTCAGAATCTTTTCTGTGTTCTTACACAGAGGGAAAAAAAGACTGAAATTATTAAAAAGAAAAGAAAAAAACTACCTAAGGCTTTCTCTCTCCTCACCCCATCAAACACGGGAAAAAAAAGGAGGCAGGTGTCTATCTACTCCATTAGTGCACATTGCAACATGACTAAATACAGGAGTGCTGCTGGCAAGATGGCATCTAGGCAAATTGCCCAACAGATGGTGCAACCTATTAGCGAAGAAACTTTCTAAAGGATAACAAACTACAGCAGGGAATGCAGACCTTTTTTTATTTCAGTGCAGACAGTCTGCAGGGAGGTGGAACCCACTGAAATGCATGAGTTCAACTCTACATAAATGTACCTCCAATTATAAAACAAACTCCAACCTCTGTGCTCCAGAGGTGCAAAGAGTTCTCCAAGCTGTGGTGCCGAGGGCACCACAGGCACATCTGATGAGAAAGAGAAATAAGATTACACACCTGCAAGATAGATGATTTGGATTTTTGTGCTTGGGTGAAGATTGGTTTTGGTTTTGGTTTTATTTATTTTTTTGATAAGGAACAAACCTCTTCTCTTTTTCAGGGAAACAGTGACCTGAGAAATTTAAATTCTGGATACATTTTTGAGCAGTAAGCCAGAGAAATTCCACTGAAATCAATAAAGTTGTGTTAATTTCTGTTAGTGAAACCTCCTTTCCATGAGAAGGTATCATTTATTTATTTTATTTTAAACTTAAGCAAAAGCTTACTTATAATGTTTAAGATTTGGGTTACTTGTTTTTCCATAGAAGTGTCTGGATTAGATTAGGTGCACTAGACTGTGCACCTCTAATTTCTCTCATCCATCTTATACAGTAACTACAGGTATGAAAAATCTTGGTGACAGCCTCCTCCCTTTCCTCTCTCCTTTCAGCATTGTATACAGGGCAGCACTGAGGTTTTGAAATCCCTGGAACAAGAAAAAAAAAAAGCATCACTTGTTTGTGAAAATTAGTATTTACACTGTAAAATGAGTGCCAATCAGGACATTAGTGCTATAGGTAGGCAAACCTAGCAATGCACAAACAAAAAATTTTAGGATACAAGAAATATAGCTCAAGTCACCATATAATATTATAATATGAGCAATTATAGTCTGTCACAAAGTGTTTCATTCCTATTGCCAATGACTTCTTTGAGTCTTGCTTGCTTGTTCCTCCAAACTAAAAACAAAACCTATGAGAAATCTTAGGTGCTTGGGTTATATACTCAGAAAGCCAAAGATTGTTCTGTTTTTGACTCAGTCTATTTTGAAAGCCTTTCCTTAGGAAAGTAGCCATTACTCACCTAACTAGTCTCATTGTGGCAACCTTTGTTCTAAGTAACAGCCAAGTAGGATGAAGCAGGAGTCATTTTAAAGTTCCAGTCATTTTAAAAATCCCAGTTTTGTTCCAGTGATTTCAGTGTTGCCTCTTATGAGCTTGACCTATGATTTTTAAGTGTTTAATTTAAAGTGTGATATATATGTACGAATTGAGTAAACTCTGATTTTATATGTATTTATGTAATATGTGCGTAATGAATATCTGCCAGCAAACTTGTATTAACCAACATTAATGGCTCTGCCTTTCCTCTCACTCACTGAAGTTTACATCAATCGCTCCACTGGGCTGGATGGTCATCTGAGGTACCTCATCTGAGCTCTATTAAAGTGTCACCAGATGAAACTCAAGCCCTTTGCTCTCCCTGAACATGCATCCAATTTCCAGCAGCAGCAGTGAAGAAATGAAAGGCAGAACTTCCTAATTGCTCTTCATGGCCTGAAAGAAGTGATTCCCTCCATCTTGTCTGTCCTCTTCAGCAATTAACATTGTTTTGTCCCTCACCTGAGCTAAGACTGGATTCCTCTCAGCACCAAGAACTATTCAGTCCTGCAGGCAAATTCTGGCAGCAGTTTCTATACATATGGAAGCTTTCTCTTTTGTATAGTCAGAGCATCAGCTGAGCTGAGAAACCTCTTGTAACTATTCATGTAGGGTTTTTCCCTGCCACTTAAATGTAAATATTTTGTTCTAAAGTATCAAAAGGTGAGGGTAGCCGAGCAAGTGTCACCCCCTTACTCCAAAGCACATAGAAGTCTTTGGACAAACTATGGCTCTATCATTCTATTCAAACTAAAAAGAAATCTCTTGGTGTTTCTTGGTACTGCTGTAAAAGTGAGGTTATGGCCTTGAAGTATATGCCTCCAGGGATGCAATCATCACCTCATAAACCTTTAGTTTATTATTAGTGTATTTTAAAAATGTCCTTTTTTATTTTATTTTAAACCTATGATCTAAGTTCTAAGTCCTCAGATCTAACCCTGGCTGCATTTAACTTGCGGCCCAAGTATGCTTTCCCATGGTCATTTAAGGTTATATCCCAGGAACTGCATCACACTTCCAGATCCCATATTTGGGTTTCCCAGATGCAGGAGGAATGGAGAGAGGCTGAGTATCCAGACACATCCCAGGAAGCAGGGAAGATTCAATGTCACGTAATGCTGGTCCACACTCAGGCATTACGTGTCTTGGGAGCAATATTAACAAAGGGAATAAGATTTGCTGCCTCTGCTCATATTCACATATTCTTTTGAATTAGATAATCCTTCCAAGAAGCCATGTCATAAGCAGGTTGCCCCACCTGAAATGTGGGTTTGCATTAAGACCCATTTACTTGATGTCAGGACTCTGAAGCATTTCTTCCCTTATGCAAAGGCAATAAAAGTAATTTATGAGGCCGTCAGTGAGATGTTCACTGTAAATTCAGACAGTAAAGAACAGTGGCTTTAATGTTGGCTGGAGCAAAGCACAAATTCTGCTTGCCTGCCTTCGTTCTGCTCACAGGATATTAGAGTAGTGCATTGCCTAGCCAAGGTTTACCAGACAAATACCACGGCTCCTGTCCTCCCATTCCACAATGCTCAGAGAGGGATTTATGCACACAATGCGGCCTATTAACTATTTTAGGGAGAAAGGCAAATAATTGGAGCCATAAATAAAGAAAAATAATAAATAGCAAGAAAAAAAAAACACACAAGAGCTAAGCATAAGTAGATAAGAAAGACCGTATCACTGCTTGTGAGAGCAGTTTGTGAGAAATCAGGAGAAAAGTTAATCCAGGATTGTGGCTGACATTTGGTGTCAGTTTTGACAGTAACAACAATTGTTACCGTATATGTTGACAGCTGAAGACGAGTGGCTAAAAAGGAGACATTTTCTAGATTCAGTTCAGAAGGAACCGCTATTTGAGTCAATTGAGACAAGTGACTGGGACATAATTCAGTAAATTCTAACATGAGTTACATTAAGTGTTCAAAAAATTTCCTTTTTTTCTTTTTTTTTTTTTTTTTGTTACTGGCACCTGATAGTTGAAGATAATCTTTGCAAGCCATCTGGTCATGTCATAATCCACTTTTGTTGGATTTGACAGATCGATGAGCGAACATTTGAAGGCAAGGAGTATAAAAACTAATGAACATGCTTAAAGGCATGCTTTTTAATTTTCTTGGAAGAAATTATAAACATTTATAAGCTAGTCTGAAGTAATTTAGTCTCAAGGATCTCTACATCCACAGGTTGGTCTTCACTTTTATTATTATTCCTGATTTGTTCTACACTAGCCTTCAAATTCATAAAAAACAAATCCAGACACTCACAGAATGATGCAGTATCTTCTAAATTTTAGTGCATTACATTCTGTCATCCTTGAGTCTAAGAACACTTTTTTGCCAGTTATTCACATATTTCTAGATGGTTTCTAAGACCAAAGTACTATTTGTAAAACATTTTAATCACATATAGAGATGGGACAACAGCTTTGAGACAAAATGGCAAGGATCTGCCATTTATGGTCATTAAAGACACATGACAGTTTCTTTGAGACACAACATAAAACCAAGGCCCTGACACTTAATGTCAGTAAAGAAGCACAACTTAGTAATGAAGGAATAGTTGCAGCTGGTGTCCCTTTAATTCTAAATAACTGCATTCTGCTTTCATTAGATATCCTGTTCCTGTAAATACATTTCCCTTCACAGATTCTTCTCATTGTGGCAATGCTTCCAAATTGTGTAAGAGCCTGAGAGCATGGCAGTTTTTTTCTATGTTAGACTTTCTGTGTTCAATTTTGAAAGGACAATTTTTATAGAGGTTGGCAAGACATAAATTTGTAGAATGTTGAATCACATGGATAAATAATAAATGGATATGGATAAATGATAAATTTAAACACTACTGATATTATGCAGAGCCTTCTAAATTCAAACCTGAAAGGAAATATAACACCTCTAAAGGCATCACTGGTTAATGATTTTCTCTTACATCCACTGACTCTGCTAATTTACATCTGTAACCATGCTGTACTTCATGATTTTTGTTGTTCTCTAGATATGTCACACCTCAATGCAACACATGGAGCGGTTCAAGTATCTGCCATGTTCCAAGTTATGAAGTGACACGTTGCAATATATCTCTGACATCTGCACTTCTTTTCTGAAAAAATATGGGAACAAGATGCTGTAAGGGATGTCCGGTTTTCAGCCTCATGGGGAATCAGAATGTGGATGGGGCCTGGGCCTTCGACTTCTGTCAGGACCCAGGGAGTGGAAAGCTCTCCTTGCCCTCATGGTAAAGATCTGGCCCAGGAGTTTGATGGTGGTAAGGGCTGCCATCTGTCACTCCTGGAGACTGTGGTAGGGCATTCATATCTGTCAATGTCTCATGCTTGTCAACATATTGCTGAGTCTTTCAGGAGGGTAGGAGTATGTCTGGGGGTGCTCTATCTCCATATGCAGATGCAGATCAAACCATTGGGATGGTGGTTAACATAAGCAACTCAAGAGATCAGTGAATCAGCATCACTTTTCAAACACTATTGAGAGGATTCAGGTAATCTTTAGGGATGAGATGCACAGGTGATCTGCTCTCATTGATCCTGGAGCTCTGAAAATTACTTCTCCTATTAATGTGAGATAGCTTGTATAGGGAAAAAACATCTCAGATTTTGTTAGAAATGTTTCCAAGAATTATATTTGAAGCCAAGTCTATTATAACAAGTATCTATATTTTACTTGTATCTAGAGGAAAAAGAGATGACTCAATTAGTAAAGATGCAGAAATGAATAAACATGTTACTAAAATATTTTTAATGTAAAGGCAAAATGCGTGTAATATTATTGCTGTAAAGAATATGAATCTTAAATAGTGTGGAAAATGAACAGCTTATTTAAAGTATAATAATACTAAGAGAAATGAGAATACTCATCTCCTTTGGAGTATATCATTGACCAAAGTTATTGTCTTGTATCTGCAATGCAACCAGCATCATAGATACTCTCTGTCAGGAAACCAGGCAGGGAATTCCAGAAGAGAATTGCTTTTGATGAACCTAAGTAGGCACACAGAAGGAGGTTTCCCTAACAGAGAGAAAAAAAAAAAAAAAAAAAAGAGGTCAATAAATTATTTTTACTGTATCTGCAGCCATCATTCAGCACTGATGATTACCTTCTGCCTTCAATCTGGAATCAAGAGGCCTAGCAAAAGTGTTAAGTAACTGCTGTAACACAGAGTGGGTTGAGCCTTGTAAGAAATAAAAAGTAAACTTATAGAATTACATTTAATCACTATTGACATTCCTTCAGTGCATGAACAAATGCTCCTGAGTTACATCTACTCAAGAAATCACATCATCATGTTATTCATAGGAGTCCGAAAACATGAATAACTCTCGTCAGTGATCCTAATTATTCCCATAGGAGCTAAAGGTCAGTTACTAAGTAGGAAGTGTTGATAAAAGGGGCATTGGTTTCTGGCAGAACACAATTTACTAGCGTTCTGGTGATAATGGTCAACTACTTGCACTGCACTGTTACACTTTGGTATAAATAAGATCTTATATTTAAGATTAATATCTTTCATTTCTGTTGTCATTATCATTCTAACTGCTCTCAGTTTTCTTCCTGTTCTTTTACTGGATTTACAAATTACATGCCTGATCCAACTCAGACCTCTGAATTTTTTGCTGTGGTAGAAAATGTACCATAAGACTTTTCTGGTCACGAATAACTGGTACCGTCTTGTTCTCCATGACGAAATACCACAGCCTTCTTTGTACCACTGTAAAACTTTCTCTTAAATTGAATTCAGAGTTCAGTTCTTATCACAGTCAAGTAAACAAATATCATTTACCGCTGGACTCTTTCTCATAAGAAGATTTAATGGCTGAGGCAATGAAATACATAAAAGTTCTGCAACACTAGTGTGTGAAATCAAGCCTGAGGTGATTTCATTACTGAGTTTTTTGCCTCATGCAAATGGTTAAAGAGGTTGCTGAACACAAGAAAACACAAATGATTGTAAGATTTTGCATGGATGGATCTAAACAATCTTTCACATATAAGTATTCTTAAAATCTTCTGCATTTCTGAAATTTATGGAACAGATTCTGTGGAGCATTTAGGAGGCTCAGGCAAAATTTAAACACTTAGATTCAGGATAGAATCCAGGAAAGCTCTAGCTAAACTAGTGAGTCACTTCATCAGTTACAAGTTTCTAAAAGCTCTTAAAATTGAATTCTTAGATACCCCAAAATGTTCCCTATGTTCGATGAACTGACCATTGAGATACTGCAGGCCTTCTGGAACCCTAGAATGAGAAGTCTTTGGCTCTAACAGTTCAATTTGCTGTGCATGATCAGATCTTACTCAGTCTTTCAGATTTTAGCAATTTTAAAATGCTAGTGTAAGCATTGGTCTATGAACTGAGAAAACTAGATTCTAAGATCTGAGATACAAAAAAAAAAAAACCATTTTAGCTCATTACCTTCCACAGCTAGCATCCAGACAAGAAAGAGCTGTCCTGTGTTCACTTTAATATTACAAAATTTGTATGTATTTTGGGGGGAAAAAAAAAGAAAAAAAAATTCGTGGCCAGGTATGCATATGTCAATGAATGTTACAGGGCAAACAACATCTGAACAGCATAAATGTTTATGGTCCTTCCAAGAGCCAGATTTTCAATGATCAAATCCTTCCAGGCAAACTTATTCTTTCCCTCTGAGAAGACAGAGAGTCAAGGAGCCTTTTATATGGATCAGAGAACAGAGAGGTAGATCCCAGAAGGAAATTGTGATGAAGTGGCTGGAGTGGTCTAATATCAGCCCCCGAGAAACCTTATTCTCTCCTTTATTTGTAATTATCATCTCATTGTTCTCCTACCACTTGATAACATTTCCTTTTGCATGTTTCAGCATCATCCCATTTTAACACAGAAAATGTAAACAGCCCTTTCCCTATCATACTCAGTTTAACCAATATGTCTAGCTGGTAAAATGAAGAAAATGTAGCACTTTTCCCAAACCCAAGCCATTATCCAGTTTTCTTACCTTTCTCTAACACTGCTTGTAGCTTATCTTCCCTGACAACACTTCTTTGTTGCCGGCAGCATGTTGGCTGCATATTGTAAGACAGTGCTCTGTAGCATAGCACAGGCCACGATCCCATACAAGTAAAATTAAATATATCTCTTCTAGTAAATATCAAGACAGGGCAAGATTATTTGAGATCACTGAGTACTAAAATGGAGGTAACATAATCTTTAACAGTTTTTAGAATTTTTCTCCTAATTAATTTGTTTGTCATCACTCTTTTCAAAAGCTTAAGATTTTATCTAAGGATCTGTTGTTCATTCTTTTGGAAAGAAGAGGAAGTGCATTAGGTATTGCAGAAAGTTTAAAATGAAATGAAAACTCCAGTTTCAGAGAGAAATATCTTATAATCTAATTTACTGCAACCTTGTACTTCAACTGCAAAAGAGAGATTGACAGAACCAGACATTTCACTGTTCTGCTCATACTCCTGCCAAGGTTAGCTCATAAAAGTTAAGGCTGAGATCATCAGCTGATATAAATCAGTGTTAGTCCCTAGGTCAATGGCAAACAAGGCCTTGCTTCTTCAGTATGATGTCTATAGATATGGTTTTGGGGCCTGTGCTCCTTTTGAATTGGCAGATAAATTGGGAGGACTGAGTTCTGTGAAGGATTTAAGTTTTCCTGGAGAGAATGGTGGACTATTTTTGCCCTTTGCAATCTGCGAAACAAGAACCTAAAAGAACCAATTTGCAAGCAACTTCTTGAACCACTGTTTGGTTGGAGAACACCAATTTGCCATAACAGATGAAAGTTCATATTTCTTTTATTTCTTGAAGCAGAAGCTCACATCAAGCTAGGAAATTATCAAGAAATGATAATAATGATTTCTGTCCAGAATGTACTTTTCACTATTCCCATAGAAGAATAGGGAAGTTAAGAACTATTGATGAATATGAATTCACAAAAATGCATTTCTGAGAAGTTAGAGAGTTTATCAGCGAAAGACATGATCCTCATTAAGCATGCTCTCCTCTAAGAACTCATTTTACTACTGGGCATTGCATGTCATGATTAGTTCTTTCAAAGCCATATTTATGACCAGAAAGACAGACCTATCCTGTAAAGGGTAGCTGCTATCAGTCAGGATGAACCCTTAGATTTCAGTCAGGTGTCTCTCCTGAGTTCTTACGTGTCCCTGCTGGAGTACCTCAATGCTTAATATTACTAGGATGCAGCAGGATCAAAAGAGGTAGCCTCAGGGAGAAGCAATGAAAATCAGGAGAGACTAGGACTAGGGGAGAGAAATGGGGTTGCTGGTCATGGAGACTGCAGCTGGGAAACATAGGGACAACCAGTGGATAAGATCCATGCATATCTCTTCAAAAGAGCATTCAGAATATTTCTCAGGGTTGTTGGTCTGGAGCATAATCTCATCTCATAATCTTATTGCTCCAGTTAAAAGGGCGGAATTTGTGTATATACACAGAGCATACATGGAACCAGGCAGGAAAAATAAGCATAAATTAATAATTATGTGATGCAATATACATGACAAAGTACTTGGAGGCTCATTAATAATGGAACATGCACAAAAATAAACCTTAGCAAAATCCAAATGAAACAAACCTGGAGAGATATTGCACTGTAATATTAACTGATATGATTAAACAAATATGTGACCTACTATTAGTAAACACATGCATTCAACTACAGTGGAATTCAGGCCTCGCCTCTAAGGTCCAGGAATCACAATTTCACATCATTCTCTTTTTAGGAGAAGTCTATGCCAAGTCATCAGTAAGTGTTTTCTTTGGTAAGTATCTTTGTATTGTCCTGGAAGAGCTAGTGGCCTCAAATCACTATTACAAAAATGTTTCTTGTCCTTCATCAGTGGTGCAAAACACCTTTTTTTTTTTTTTTTTTTTCTCATTTACTGTAAAACATTTGTTGCTGCCAGAAAACTGAGGCAAAGATGCCTCCAAAACATAAGTGGTTCATATATTATATAACAATCATAGGCATGAAAGGAAATGAGAGGAGAACACATAACCTAATTCTTAGAAGACATTTTTTTTGTTACTTTTACAAATAGAAATTGACCAAATATATTCTCTTTTTAACAGCTCACACAGATACATGCTGGAAGATATCTGCCATAAATCTATTGCTTGACTTATGGGCTTGAGACAGGTTCTTTCCCTAACTGCTATGAGAGAAAAACAAGTTTCACACCAGGTAGGTATGCACCTACTGCAACATCTACCATTCTCATGTTCTATCTGTTAAAATCTATGGGAAAGAAATATTAAGATCTGGCAAGACCTCATACACTTAGCAAGAGACTTAAAAGAGACAAACAAGAGTCTGAGCCTGCTATCATTGTGCATCTTTCCCTGCTACGTAATGCAATAAGGCTTCTCTATCAGGGACTCATGCATGGGACACACGGGACAGCTGAAAGCGTTTTCATATAATAAAGCTGAAAGACATGGTATTGTCTAGCTTGGAGAAGAGAAGGCTCAGGGGACCTTATCAATGTATGTAAATATGTTGATATACATTATCTTCCAACTTTAGCTGTAATTTTTGAAAAATTTGAGATAATTAAATGCTCCAATTCCTCTATACCTTCTACGGGATTCAGCTGCTGCCCTGTGTGTGGAACTGAACTGCTCTTCAATGCTTACATGCTGAATTTGCTGCAGATGTGGGTATCTGCAACCACAGTTGCATTTATTTCCCATTACAGGGAAACCTAGTGCAAGGCATTGCCCCCATCCCTCCAAACACATGCCTGCTGTTGTGTCAAGAGTGTCTCCTGTTATTTCAGGAATTTACAGCCTAGCAATAAGCATTTCAGAGTTAAAAGTTCTAAGATCAGTAATTGAAGAAGGCAGTAGAGAACAAGATGGATATCTGTGCCTAAATGCTAAGGAACAATTAATAAATACACTGGGGCATGGTCCTCTTCTATAGAAAATCAGTGTAAAATTACCATGTAGGTAAACTATACAGTTTACAGATCAACTTCTGTCCCTGAACACAAGATTTTCTTGATAATTGTTTCCTTGAAACTTTTAGTCCACTTTTTATATGTGTTCTTTTTCTCATCATGAGCATATTTCTTTCATTAATATTAATAAAAGTGATATAAGTATGAGGAGAGATTAAACAAAGGAGAATTTTTACTCAGTAGCTAGATGATTCTACAGGTTGCAGTAGTGCTGAAGAAGCCTGTATGGCCTCTTGGATCAATATCGTATTATAAAATAAGTACATGCTGGCTACTAGATAGCACAAGAGATCATCAAGAGCACGTCCATGACTTTCAGAACTTGGTCATTAGTTGAAACCTAAACCCAGGGCAGTTTAGGCAAAAATTACCAGAATCCAGTCATCTGTTGACCATTTAATGTGAAACAAATTGGTGCTCTTAGTTCTGTTTTTACTGCTTAAGAAAAACAAAACTTTAAAAGCATGTATTATATAGATTATTTAAATAGCTCTTGAGAGCCAACTAAAGATCCATTATCAAAAGCTAATAAAAGAGAGATAAAAAAATAAAGATCTGTGAAATTATTGATTTTTTTTCTCTCAGATAAACTAGAATATATCTAATAAAACTGCTCATGCTTTTCTAGTGTGGAGTTAAATTGAAAAATGGTCATTCAAGTTCTGTGGAAAAGAAATCTGCATAACACCACAAATGCAAAAACTGGCAGGGAGGTGTTGGATTTCAGAAATATAGCCATAAAATACAATATACATTACTCAAATGCTTACCAGTCATTCAAATGGTGAAGTAAATAAACTGAGCATGGATTTATGGATGTTAGAAATGCACAAGTGCACCATTGGCTTCTTACATGCAAACATGCGATCAGCATCTGCAAGAGAACACAATACTTTGTGAGCAGGTCCACATATGCATGACCAGTATTGGACTAAGCAGAGCAACTTATTCACGTGTGTATCGGCTAAGAGACTAGTCCCGTGAATAAGGATATTTGCTTAAATGCTCATTTCATAGGATGAATACTGAACACTTGAAAGTCTGGCCCTGTGTAATTCGGTGTGTCTTTACAGAGAAGGTATTACCAAAGTAGATAAACACAAACTTTTAAGTGTCTGATTATATGACCTGATAAATACACCCACAATTCCTCCTGCATCTATAAGACTGTGAACAGTGCAGGATTTATTCAGGCAAAACATGGAATTTAATGAGCAGAACTTATCAGGATGAAAATCTTGCGTACTATAACCATTACTTCCAAACTCTAGCACCATGCTGCCAGAAAAGTATTTGACATATGAATGCTTAGATTTAAAATATTCAAGGAGAAAGTCATGCTTTAATTTTTCCTTCTGAAACTGCCTTGCTTCCTTCCTTCTCTCTTTGTAATAGGTCTTTTGAGATCAACCCTTCTACAACTGAATCCAAGCAAATTCCTAACAATTTTTAATAGAGGAGAGGTACCATAATTTCATGCATCTTCAAACACACACTGAGAGCAATCAAGGGAAAAAGAAATTAAAAACTAATTCCACTATTTATTCTCCTCATTTATTTTATCAGTCATCCCACTGTCACGCTGAATAACAATCAACAAGACTTGATACACACACTTAGCACAGGGCAGACGTCTTTGTGGAATTCCTGGGAAAACTGCAAACCCAAGTCAAATACTGACACTGAACGAAAGGCAGGATTAATCACAGCAAACATGACTCCAGTATTAACATTTCTGCTCACTGAGCTATCCAGGAAGACTAAGTATGAAGCAAAGTTTACCTAACTGATCATGGCAGCCCAGAGAAAAAAAAAATCTTCAGAGCAGTTTACTACCACAGACAGTTGCTGCTACATGCAAAGTAAAGTAGACAGCATGTCTACAATGAGGTATAAAATTACAACAAAAGTATTGTGACAGACTACAGATAATTATTACTTATAATGTCTACCTGCAATTATATGATTCTGTACCATTCCACATTTAGTAGCTTAGTGCAGGAATTAGGAGGCTATGATGACTGTTTAGTGGAATTCCATTTATGTCTCAATCACTTTGCCAGATTGATACAGAATGTATTAGACAAAATGCAAGATCAAAGTAAAATCATCACTTAGTTTTCATCTGAGATCCACTCTTGCTGGGAAAACCATCTGAGCAATTTTAGCCCTAAAAGAAGCTTGAAAGTCTGAAAGTTTTTTTTTTTTTTTTTTAATGATTAAAAAAAAAAATCACTGAAAACCACTGGAGCTAGAGGTAACTATGCACAAACTTGTCTGCTGAGTGGTTTCTGGGAAGTCTGCATTTGAGCTACACTTGTGGCCTAATCATTTGGATTCCCGGATGGAGAAGCAACAAGCCAGTTCCAAAATGAACATTTGTTTAACACAAAAAGTACTGGAAGTGGATCAAGCAGGATGACTAAGACTAGAGAGTGAAATGTTCGCAGCCTGAAAGGACTGGAACTACAGAGGTATTAGATCTCTTAGGGTACACAAGAGCACCTACCAAGACTTTCAGAGGTGCCCATGTTCTCCAGCTGGCTGAAGGCCTTTGCTAGTCTGGCCTTTAGCAACTATGTTTCTACTAAGGCATAAGATTTTCTGTACACCTTTCTGTACACTTTTCTTTACAAAATTCTAAGATATAGAATCACAGAATCGTAGAATCATTAAGATTGGAAGTGACCTTTGGAGATCATCAAGTTCACTCCTCCTGCAGATGCAGGGTCACCTAGAGCATGTTACACGGGATTGCGTCCAAGCGGGTTTTGAGTATTTCCAGAGAAGGAGATTCCACAACTTCTCTTGGCAACCTATTCTAGTGTTCTGTCACCCTCACTGTCAAGAATTTTTTCTTTAAGTTCCTGCAGAACATTTGATGCTTCAGTTTGTGGCCATTTCCTTTTGTCCTATTGCTGGACACTGAAAAGAGGATGGCCCCATTCTCTTCACTCCCTCCATTAAAGTATTTATAGACACTGATAGGGTCACCACTCAGCCTCCTCGAGGCTGAACAGGCCCAGCTCCCTCAGCCTCTCCTCATAGGACAGATGTTCCAGGCCCCTGATCATCCTCATGGCCCTGCGCTGGACTCTCTCCAGCAACTCCACATCCCCCTTGTACTGCGAAGCCCAGAACTGGACTCCAGATACAACCTATGCTTTAGGAAATTAACTGAAGGGAATTTGTTCTCCTCTGCATCGGAAGGCAGCAGGTTATTCTTATTTACTATGCCTCTGAGTGCAGAATTTCTTTGAACCATTTTACAAAGCACAACTGTCTCTGCCATCTAGGACCTTTATTTTTGTCAGGTGCCAAGGGACTGAAATTGAAACACCATGAAGAAACAGGCTGATCCAGCAAAACTTCCAACTTCAGAAAGCTACCGTCTTTCCCTGCAGATCAACCACTGGCTCCTCTGCAGCTCACTTGCCAGACTGACAAGAAACAGAGGCCATGGAGACCAGTAGATCTCGTTTCAGAATTTCTAAGCTTGGAGTTTGGGACTGCAGGGTTTCCATGTCTTAGGGTAAACCTGCTTTCACCTTGAGCTGACAGACACATCAAAGCAATCTCATTGCTACTTGCAGAGGATTGTTGTAGCATATCAAACATCAATGCATATTCATATTTTGCCATTACCTTCAACCTCCATACTGTGGTTCAAAGGGAACCAAAGAGGAACTGAAGGCTTGATGGGACCTACCTGCTCATGAACAAGTGTGGCTCACTTCAATATATGCTAAATGCTTATATGAACCTGTAGGAAATGGAGTCTGTAGACCTGAACTCAGGTTCAAAAATTCTAAAAATGGTTAAACTTCTTTGCCATCTGCTCATTTCCTCCAGGAATCTGTCTCTATCTTCTCAGATGTTTTTTGTCCTTTTCACTCTCCACAGCTATGTTCTTCTGCCTCCACAATAGGCCATATACAGGAGCTACCTTCATGAAGTGAAGCTTACAAAACCTGACTTTGGAGTGCTATAATAAGGACCAAAGGAAAAGATCTGGAAGATACTTAGCCACTTAACAACTTAGAAAAGCCTCTAGTGTTCTTTCAAAAGCACCCTGGTTTCTATCATCTGTTTATTTCAAAGCTTTAGTTGCTTTTGAATACCTCACTAGATGCTTATCTCATGCTACAGTCATAAACCCTTTCCCAAATATAACTCCAAACATCCTTAGGAAGAACAAAAATCTGTACTTCAGACAAAATCTCCATGAAGGTTTTTTGAGAAACAAATACTACTGACACAATTAATAACATCAGTAAATGTACATCAAACATTTCACAAAACTACAGACTGATCTTCAGAGGAAAATTGCCTTTTCCCCTAGATGCAGTTTTCTCCTAGCAGAGAGAAAGAATTATGCTGTCCAAAAGGAGAGTTATAAATTTTACTACTGGGCTAAATACAATGTGTGCGTAAATCTGGCAACTGTGAAGTGTTGTTAAATAGATAAACGTTCAGTTTTTTAGCCCAGCAATATATCAAAAGGACCTTCCCTTACACTCTTCATCCCGGCAGTTGTAAGCATTTATAATAATGGAATAAAACTCACCTTATTGTTTGAAAAATACCTGTAGAAAAGTTAACTCTCCCAGCTAAGAGACCCGGCCTTCATTGTTTAGTGTAAGCATCAATGTATATAGGCATCTGTTAGGCTTCCCAGGCCTAACAGATGGGTTCATGGTTTTGCCCAAATCTCTCCCAAAGCGTGAATTATATTCTCCAGCATAAAACTGAAGCAAAATACAAAACAAGATGTCCCTTGGCTCACCCTGGGTTGCTACGAGGAAAGGCACCTTCTCAGTCTCATCTTTCAGTTTCCATAACAGGAGCCTCTGTCCCTTTCTGTAAATTTTTCCTATGACAATGTCATCCCTTTCATGTGAAGACACATCCTTATAATTAACCATTATTATCTATGGATCCCAGTAGTCGATACTCAGTGACCATAACTGAAATGAAGTCTTTTCCCATGAGTTCACAGTGTATCTACAAGACATGTTGTAACATATATTCATGTCAATCTCCTTGAGCTACAGGCTAGAGCCCAGCTCTCAGTCGTACCTCTTATCAGTTTCCAGCAGAGAAATCTTTCCTGGGTAACAGTCCACACTCATATTTTCCCACGTCTTGCTGATAAATTATATTTAAGAGTGAAGAAGAGGGGGCATCATGATCCAAAGAAGGGGTCAACATGATGTATATATTAGAATAAATATAGCATTGACCATTCATGATTGTGACCATACGCATTGCTTTAGTTTACAGTATTTACTAAGTTAAATCAAGTTTAATATCACAGGAACCTGTCATGTAACTTATCCAGAAACTTCCATTCATAATTTAGAGTCCTATAAAAATGATAATAAAGAAGAGAAATGATATTTCTCATTGATTGCCACAGTTGAAATCAAGCTTTTTGTTTTTTATTGAGAACTTATATGGTCTTTATAGTCCCTTTTCTATTCATCAAAGATCTCAATCTCTCCAAAAAAAATCATTATCTTGTTTGTGCCATGTCCATGTAGTACAACAATGTGCCCATAACAAAGCCTATTAACTAAAAAAAAATATGTTTATCAGACTTAGGTTCAGTATGGGCATGCATAATTACTTTTTTCTTCTTTTTTTTTTTTTTTATTTTTACTTAGAATCCTTGGAAAGGCATGCTTTTCAATGAAAAAAAATCCCACAAATATTGTGATTTGTGTATCCAGAAGGATATAGAAACAGGGACACCTGAATATGACCTGATTAAAAATTTTGGAAACACTGATTACAGACTCTACAGTTCCATAGATTGATGGATATTGAATATATACTAAATTTCCCTGGGTCTTTTTTTGGTATTTGCAAATTCTATTTGAAGGAAAATATTTCTCCTAGATGAGAACCTTTCCAAGTTATCTAGGCTGATAACTGTCCAATGTAGGGATCACTTCAATTTGGGGATGTTGTTTTGTCACTTCAGTGTTGGAAAGTTGCATTGTCCGGAAGCAGAATGAGAGAATATTATCAAGCAGGGAGAAATATCACACACCCATGAAGAATAATCCCAGTTTCTGGGAACAAGAAAGTATTTTGTGGAATGGAAAAGGCTTATAGAGACAAAAAGACGCTTATGGCAAAGACATGTTCCAGATGTATCACTGGGTAAATGTGTGGGTAATCCAAAGAAATGGCGAGACTATTTTTGCAGATCATTCTCCAAGTATTCCCTCACAGCATTTCCTCATCCTCTTACATGCGTTAGTTTCCTCCTCTTCGTTAAACAATATGAACACACTAACATATTACAAAATCATTTAATCTGCATAACAGGAAATTGTGTGGGATGTTCACTTTTCTTGAAGCTGAATAATTCTAAATAAAATATTCCGCTCATTTTTAGTGACAGAACAAAAGAATGACTATAAGAAAGCCTTTTGTTTAGGGAATTTATGAAGAACATCAAACTTCACATCTCACAGAGGAATTAGAGGTTTTCCTAAAGGTGAAATGATACAAGGCACTCCTGTTCTTGAACACCATTTTGGTTAGCACTTTCTGAAAGCCAGAAAGACAGTGTTTCAGGTTGCTGCTCTGAATCATGCAATTGGATTTTTCCTATGCCAGATAGTGAGTCATAGTCTCTTTATTTCCTTTCATTTTAAAATAATTTATACAAAGCAGAACATAGAAACTTAGAGTAGCTTCATTCCCAAACGTCCTATGTTACATTCTCTCACATGCCCTAATTTTGTAATCACCAAGCTGGCGAAAAAAAAGACCACTTCCTTCTGCACCTGTGCTTGAATAGTAGTGGTCTTCCTGGCTTATAAAAGACAGACATGGGAACCAGACTGCATAAAATATATAGGTGCCTAAAATATTGCTTAAGAATATCTGGACCTGGAATTAAGCATCTTAAGTACTTAAACAGATTGTGAAAAGACACAGACCCTCAGAACAGGTCCTTGAAACAACCAACATGATAATGATTAATGAGCTATGGCTAAAAAGAGAACACAGAGAAGAGACTTGGTTGAAATTTTGGCCTTTTCTGAAGTCTGGGTATCTCAGCACAGGTCCACATTGTTAACTGAAGTCAAATTTAGTGCTGGCTTTTAGCCACATCCACAAATGATTTGCAGAAATTTCTCAAAAATCAGAAATTCTGTTGAATATCAATGCCTGGTATCAAACATACCTCTTCACCTTGCTGAGGATTGCAACACGTATCATAAAAACTACCACATGTTAATCTCATAGTGCACAAGACATATAGAAGTGAAGTGTGCCACATTTTTACATATTAGCCACACTGCAAACCAAGGCATGAGAACTACTATATTTCCAGCGGGGCATGGGGACACCACAGACAGCTTGAAGGAGCTTGACCTCCTGGATCTGTCATACAGCTTTGCTCAGGGGTATTTATTGGGCTACAAGCTCATGAGGAGAGAGGAAAAGGACTTTATAGGATCAGACTGACAGACATAGCCTAGGTCTTCTTCAGTATATCTCAAGGTCAGCCGAAAAGATTAGTCTGTGAGTTTGCTAATGAAGAATCCAAAAAGTATTTGGTTCTGTCCTTCTAGTGCCCCTTTCCTGACTCCTATGACCTGAACTTAGGAAAGAACTTAGAAAAAAAAATGATTCCTAGGAGAACTCCCCTGAATGATCCACATTTCCCAGGGGCAGTTATAGCAGCTGCTCTAAAATAAGGAAAAGATATGTGAAGGGCAGCTCAGACATCTTGGTGTGGATGACTCTCAAGATGAACCCCAATATTAACATAGATCTGCCATAAGTATCAGACTACACAACTGTAGTGACACACAGGTGACACATAGATAGATAGTTCCTCTGGCTGCCTATATTAGAGATGTGCTCAGATAAGTTGAGACTGGCTGGTGTTAGAAATGTGGAACTTGAGGTACCCTGAGGGCAAAAATACCAGCATGAAGGTTTGGACCTTTTCTTCATGAAGTTGCTCTAATTGGCAAACCAGACTGCAGGAAGCTTCTATTGTGAAAGCTCTATTGTTAGAGAGGAGTGGGGGTAGAATCCTAACATTTGCCTGTCCAGGTTTTGAGCTGTCCATCCATTATATCTCAGTTTGTGTGCTTTGTCCAAAAGTGACTCTTGGTGCCTGGGCCCATAAAGGGTACAGAAGAGAGATATTCATTCCACAAGCTCAAAGAACTACTTTGAAGATGTAGCCCTTTGTTCACCTTCAAACAGTTATTCTGGTGTCAGTTAAGAAGTATTGAAATTTGTCTGCATAAGTTGCTTAAAAAAAAAATCATACAGGTCACAGTGCGACAGAAGTGACCATTGTCCCAGGTTTAGTTTATACTGTAAGGAGGCAGCTGCAAGCAAAGGAAATTCTGCGAGAGAAACAAAATGGGCGACTCAGCAGTCATGGTGCCAGCCTAAGGCAAAGGACATCGATGGTTCGCTTCATTGCTGGTGATTCATACATGGCGTAGGATATGATAGTTAAATCTAAGATCCTATATTGATGAGCTTTAGAAGTTGAGTGCCTCATGTCCTCAGTAGCGAAACAGATTTGCTAACACTTTCCAGTTTAATAGGAGATATCATCGGTATAAATAAGTGTGAGACTGTGAGGCATTTAGGGAAATATCTAAGAAAAAAGATACTTGCTTGAAACAGCGCATTATGTATTTTTACTCCAAGACAGAAATCCAAGCCCGCCTTGCAATGCAACAACTATTTAAGTGCTAGAGGTCTCTAAAATTGCTCCCCAACATACATGGCAAATCTGAGGCTTCCAGACACAACAGGGAAAAGAAAAAAAAAGAAAAAAAAAGAAAAAAAAGAAAAAAGAAAAAAAAAGAAAAAAGAAAAAAAGAAAAAGGAAAAAAAAAGAAAAAAAGAAAAAAGAAAAAAAAGAAAAAGGAAAAAAGAAAAAAGAAAAAAGAAAAAAGAAAAAAGAAAAAAGAAAAAAAAGAAAAAAGAAAAAAGAAAAAAATAGAAAAGAAAAAAGAAAAGAAAGGAAGTTCTGCAGGTGGTCATTGTATGTACAAGAAAAGCAATTGCATTTGAAAGCTGTCACACTCTGCATATGCACAAACCAGAGTTTCCACAGAGAGCTTGATGCTTCCCAGCAATGTTAAACTCTGATCAAAACACAAATATATACAAATAAAGCAGCTGTGCTCAAAGCATGGATAGAATGAGCTTATCTAGGTATTCAGTCATGCAGACATGCCATGAATCTCCCCATACACACCTTTACAGGCTTTCCCCCACAAGAGACCATGTATCACAACCCTAAGAAAAGTATTTCCTTGGCTTGCTGATACTGCAGTAAATTCTGCCTTTGGAAGCACTGGTGGGAGATTTGCCCACATTTCAAAACTCCCAGGACATCCAAAATTAAATTATAATTTTGAGCTGTCTCAGATTTGCAAAAGACTTTGTAGAGGAGTGGGAGATGTAAAGAAGAATCCAGACAAAAAAAAAAAGAAGAAAGCTACATTAGGCAAAAGAAGATGGAACTTTGTCAAAACAGGTACTGTAAATCCGCTGTAAGTTTGTTCTACTGTGAAAGCATTAATAAAAGGCAGAACTCTTAATAGAAAGCACAAGTTTCACTATTAACTAAGACAAAAAATATATACTTTGATGGGTTTTGTTTTGTGTAAATTACCAAAGGGGTGAGGAGCTAAGTGTGAGGGTCAGGGAGCGCATGGAGGAGGAAACATCAAACTAGTTCGGCATTCCTCCAAGAAAGGGATATTCACAAATCCTCCAAGTCCATAAGATTAACCCAGCTGTAATGCTAACACAACCATATAACCTCATGAGCCTTATTATAGCAAATAATTTCTCTGCCCTGGATTTTTGCTCAAAAAACAATGAAATTGACTGTGCAAGAAAATAGCAATGATCTTCCTAAATGTTTTAAACACTACTATGACCTATTATATCAGGAGTACACATTGTTATCAATATTTTATCAAGGACTACCCATGAATAAAACTTCTCTAAGGTGTTAATAGAGCCCATATAGCAGGTATAAGTGAGATGAAAAGCAAAAAGAAAGCAGATAAAGGAATGAGAAAGTTTGATTTTTACATTTAAGCAAAAACAGAATGAAGATAAGATTTAAAAGCACCAGGCAGAGCAAGCCCAGTTTAATGTAACACTAAAGCGTAGCTCTATGAGTCCCTTGGGAGTCCTTCTGATGCTGCATTCATGACCACATGGGATTTGTGCCTTGTGCTTCCAAGCAAGCTTGGCAGCTCACACTTAGCAAGTAGCATCATATAACACAACATGTTTCTGAGGACTGCCTGAGTTCCAGAGCGTGGGAAGGGGGTGCAGTGAGCCCTGGGAAGGTCCGGTGAGGAGCCAGGTGACTGGCACAGAACGTGATCACAGTTCCAGAGTGTGCTCTCCACACAGTGACCGAATTCCCATCAGGGCCAACCATGCATGCACCGTTTTGTCAACAATGTCTAGCTGCTTCCTGGCTGCTCGTTGCTCAAGAGATAAGAAAATAGTACCAGTAGATTTAAGGGGCCCTTCGGAATAGCAAATTGAGTCCACCTGGCAGTCCAACCCGTGTGTCCAGCAGCCTTCCATCAACAACTCCTCCGTGCAGTTCCTTTGGAGCGTATGTCCTTCATTAGATCTGTCCTGTTTAACCCCTCACGAGCTTTGAGTGTCTCTCTGCCAATATCCAACCCCCTCTTTCCTGTCTTACAGTCACAGGGGACATGGACAGCAAACATGAGCCCAGGCAGGTTCTTAGCGTCTACAACCAATTATGTGCTTCGGGTCTACAAGCAATTAGACAGGCAACCTTTGAACTAAGAGTCTTTTTCTTACAATCCGATGTGTGGGTGTTTCAAAACTCTTGTTAGAGTGATACACTCTCTTTAGAGTGAATACAGAAGATTTTCCATTTGAAATTAATATACCCTAAACTGTCTGGGCTTCTTGACCATTTATCCTTTGGTCCCCAAAGGTATCAGAACAGTATCAGAGCAGACAGACTTTGAAGAAGGTTCAACTGATAAATTCAATGCTACTGGTGCACAGCAAAGACTGAAGATCTTTGAGTCTGGGTGTTTCTCAAGCCAGGTAGGCTGCTGAAGACTGCCCAGACTTCCCAGGGCATCATCATTTCTACAAGCAAAAATGCATACTTCCAGGTTGCTGATTCGTGGCTATTGCATCTGAACAGACCCAACGTGGGAGTGCTTCGCTTCTTATGCTCACCTTCATTCACCTCAATTAATACAAGTAACTTTCCAAGTGCACCACAGTCAGGGCATATGAGCAAATGCAGCACCTTTAACATCATCACACCAACATCTGACAACAAAACTCTCCAAGCTGGCAGCAAAAGTCTACTTTGTAAATTTGAGATGGCTTCTGTACAATTTGGATTCACACATCTTGCCTGCCTATTCAGAGTTATTCATACAGATACAAAACTTAGGCTGATGCTTCCCCAAAGGTAGATATTTAACTTGTTTGTTCACAGTTTATTGACAGAAAACAAAAGTTGCTTCAGTAGCAGGAGCTACAGGGATGCTGCAGTAGCTCCAAGGGACAGCTTTTCAAAAGGACAAGGTATAATCCTCCTTTCCCTATGCAGCAGTGTTGCTAGATACGTTTCTACTCCAGAGAATTCACAACTAGAGGATAAAGAAAGCACCTCAGGAGCTTAGTTCCCAAGTAAGTTTGCAATGGTGGCAATTGACTATGACAATTAATAGTTAACTAGAAAAATTTACATAGAAATAACTGACATTGAATAAACAGGGAGATCCCAGTGAGTCAGCGTAATGTGTCCAATTTTGCAACTGCAACGACATTTGATGCAAAATACACTGTTATTTTTTGCCTATATCTATAATGAGAATCAGAAACGTGAGGCTGTAGTTTAAGCAGTTTGACAACTTGCTGGTTTCTGAATGGGTACAATAGTTTCCATTTCATAGCTGCATCAATTGCCTTTAAGGTGGACAAATGCATGTGTGTTTATATACATACTAAAAAGTTTTAAAGAAAAGTTCTGGGATCAGGTTTCTCCATTTTATGGGTTGCTGAGGAAACAGATTAACCCTCTGGAAGGAGAAAAAAAAAAAAAAAAAAAAAAAATTTTAAAAAAAA
>JAWLRI010000551.1:829000-854692 GCA_034781795.1 Crypturellus tataupa | reverse complement strand
GCTAAGCGCTTTGCTCGTGCAATTGTATTCCGTGCAATTGTATTCCCTGGCTGCATTCCTGCAGCCATCCCGCAACACTCTGCAATCCTGTTCTTAGTGATACTATACTGCAATATCAGCTTTGGTCCCTTGAGAAAGTATCCTGTTGTCCCATCAGAATTGCAGCTACTTGCAGATTTTCTTTCTTCATATTTCTTCTGAGTGGATATCAAGGAGATCACGAAAGCCAACAGCCCCCTAGGCAAGTGTTTGTGGCAAAATGTCCTCGATTCAAACTGTCAAGCAAAAGCTGATACTACAGAGCCCATCAAATTGCTCAGAATAATGCACATAAACATAGGCTACAGAGAGGAAAGGAAATTGGATGCACAATGGTTTAAATTGTACCATGTATTGCAAAACAAAACCTGAGGGGATTCTACTACATTTTTTCATAAAATTATGGTTCAGCTTCCATTACTCACAAGGAACGTCACCTTATTGGACGAATGATCGTGTTGGATCAGAGTTTAGCATGTAGACACTGACCCCAAAGAGGAGTTGACTCGCAGAGATTCCAAGGGAAGTGAATCTCAAGTAGATGAACCAACTTCCAGAGCAACTTATTGTGCTTTAAATCAGGGCAGAATTTATTGCTTCCACAAGGACTATGGTGGAGAGTGAACAGAGAGCAGGAACCACCAGCTCCTTTGACTTTTTTGAAAGATTGTGCACATGGTCACAAAGGACTCCAAGTTCTGGTACTCCCTTAATCATATTCCTGAATCTACCAGGATATGTCTACCAGGACATATCTCTCTCCCCTCCCGATTCACTGATTTTCCTTAAACCTTACTCATTATGATCAGTGTAATGTGCCATTACAATTCATTCCCAATTATTTCTTGATTCAATGAGCTTGTTGCCTTTTTCCCTTGAACATCCTGTTCAACACATCACCATATCCAGTGGCATAACACCAGTGCCTTGAGCATCACCAGCAATAGCTCTTTAGACTGTTTTACCAGATGGATCAATGCAATCATTCAAAATTCAAAATATATTGCTAATTTTATCAGCATAGTTCTCACAGTATTTTGTTTGCTCCTTGAATGCACAAGGCCTTCTAACTTGGTTACCCCCAATACACATTTCAAACTCTACATTCACAGCAAAAGCAAACAAGTGCATATAGAAGGAAAGGGAAAGCCTAGTCTCCACTTTTTTCCAGACGGAGAAGGAAGTGAGCGAGACCTTCTCTGACACTTGGACCCTTTGGCTAGATGTGAAGGAGTAATTCCACTCCAGCCCAAGAGATCAGCATGTCAAAACTCAGGCAAATGCTCTTTTTGGCAGTAGTAAATTTCACACTGTCCATACTGGCATTTGTAAGCAGAAGTAATAGAATTCATCTCTCATTTCACTGGCAACGTGATAGCAACAAGACTAAAACTCCTATGTTCATAGTTTCTATGATCAGCTTTGTTTTATCCCTCTTAAAAACATGCTTTAAAAAGTAATCTACCTAAAGCACAATCCTGCAGAAATAATGGCTGTGTAAAGAAAAGTCAAGAGCAGGATTGGAATCAGCTAGCACCTGCATGGTTTAAATTACAGGCAAGAGTGTAACAGTGCTAAGTCAGCACACTGCAGTGCAGGAGGTGTGAGCTCGCAGGGACAGTGAATTTTCCCAGAGGGGCACAATTGCATTAGCACCTGTACAAGATTTCAGGCTGAAAATGCACAGTGGCCTTCCGTGAATCTCAGTGATATTTCAGGCTGTTCTCATAGTAGAAATCATATCCTGCCACTGACAAGACTCACTTAAGATGAATCCAAGACCAGATTCAAATTTCAAACAACCTCAAGTTCTGCAGTGTTTCAAGGTTTCCACTAAGATTGTCAGGGAAAGAAAAAAAATCCTTTCCCAAGTTTGCCTCTGACAGTGATTTTCAGTTTCAAAACATGTTTGTTGTTCTTGGATATAAGGCATTGGTAAAATGCAAATCTTACGACCAAGGTCTCATATATCTCAAATCCCTCTTCTGATTGTCCGCTTTGCATTTTGTCACACTGTCATTCATACCAGTGTTGAACCCACTCAGAAGAGGCTTGAGCAGTATCATTGATTTTTCAGAACTCTCAACAGCAGTAGCCCCTGTCATTGCAGCACTTGCAGGTTCAGGGTCTTGAACAGGTAACTGTGACATAAACCAAGGAGAGGCCAAAATGGGCGTTTTATGTATAATACTTCTTCCATAAAGTGAGACAGAATTCAAATTTACACCCTCCTGAAGATTTTCAGTGCTACTATCATTGTACTGCTGTTTAGGATTAATCTGTGGCTCAAATACAGGCAGAGGGCATAAGAATTGTCTTTGTTGGGCGCATCCTTCTCCAGCTCCAGGTGGATGAGAGCCATGGGTCCTCTTTAAGGCATGTGGCACTGTGGTCATGCCACCACCTAAGGAAATGTGTATAACCCATGTATGAATCCCCAGACTGGGTCTAAGCCAGACTCTTAAGCATGAGCAAGAGGAGGAGATCTGCAGAACAGAACAGCTGGTGCTGAGGACCTAACATCCACACAATGCACATTGCAGAAGTTTTGCTTTAGATTGCCTCTAGTTTGGTCTCCTGGACTAAATGCACCATAGCAGACAGATTGCGCCAGGTGTGCACATTTTCTGGGTTAATTTAAGCCAAGAAGACTCCAATTCCAGTTCTACAAGACCTACTCTGTGACATGAACTATATTAGAGACATTCAGTTCTGGCTTAAAAGAAAATGCTAATGTCAACACAGTATTAACTGAACCTGAAACTGTTTCTTGGCACTGAGGCACACACACAAAGTATCTCTCAATTCCACACTGTTAAATCCTTTTGCCATTCAAAACAGATTGTCTGTGTGCAAACTGCTGCTGGGAATGGTGCTTTGCCTGTGCTTACATCTGAAAAATACCTGAGAGATTCTTAGGTGAATGCTCTTTGACATGAGCCAAAAGCATGTGAAGAGCCATTCCCAAAATGTAACATTTAAACAGCATAGATGACACAGCTCAGTTATATTCCAGCTCCTAGAATATGCCGCTTGGCCCCTATTTAATACTGGTACAGAAGTAGCCTTGTGTCACAGTATCCCCTTTAGAGCGCTCCTCACATCAGGCTGCAATGTTAATGCCCTGGTACAAGTCTCACAGCAAAATCATAACTGATCCTAAAGGTGTGGACTGTGGTGAATGTTACTTTTCTCTTTCTTTTTCTTTCTCCTCTCTTTTCTTCGAGCTATTTAACACCAAGAACAGTATCTGACTTTTAGTAACCAACCATAGCTAGGTTAAAGTAATAACTGTGATCTGTATTGCCCTGCCTAAGTTCCATGCTGTCATTCTAAAAGGATTATCAGAAAGAATAGCCCCATCGCCTTTAATCAAGATCAATCAGCTCTTAGAACAAGTTTTCAGAATCCTTAGAAAAGCGGACTCAATTATTTGCTGATGCCTCCTTTTTCTTCTCTTTATTCTCACAACAGTCATTTCATCAGACTATCTCTGACAGGAAAGGCTAGCATGTGCATCCATGGGGACAGCACTGCCTTACAGACATTTGCAGGAAATGTTTGTCCTGTGCACAGCAGAATGTGTCCCCTTCTCCCGGCTTTCTCCTTGCTCCTCTGCTCCTGCACACAGGACAACATGACAGTTTTCTTCTGAGTCCTTCTGTCCCCAAGGGTTTGACTCCCAGGGGCAGAGGCAGCAAGATGCAGAGTGTCAACCCACAGTAATAGAAAATGACCTTGATCTACTATCCCCAGTATGCTTAAAGCTAGAGGCTCCCAGGGCAAAAGATGAGAAGTCCAAATTCAGCGGAATATATATGTTTTAAAGTGCCTTTGAAGTGTGACTTG
Source organism: Crypturellus tataupa (assembly GCA_034781795.1). Classification (NCBI taxonomy): domain Eukaryota; kingdom Metazoa; phylum Chordata; class Aves; order Tinamiformes; family Tinamidae; genus Crypturellus; species Crypturellus tataupa. The sequence continues at coordinate 850,804 of JAWLRI010000551.1, read as the reverse complement.
CTTGCAAGTATTGATGGCACCTCCCAATCTGTACCAAGTGTACACATGAACCAAATAAAAGCTTTTTTCTTTTTCTTTTTTCTTTTTTCTTTTTTTTTCAGAGCAGACAGTCTGAACAGTCGATTCCTGCTCCATATACTATGGTTGTAAGTACTGTGTTTGAAAAGAAAAAGAAATCCAAGATAGAAGTCAGGTATCCATAAAATGAGAAATGAAAAAGTGTCACATAAAAGTTGTTTTGAACAGTCTTTTAATTTTCAGGTTCTGTAAATAACACAAAGGGAGAAATTCCATATACTGTGTTAGACTGATAGATAAATCTGGAACTCTTCCAGGAGATGATGGATGGACCCTATCGTGAACTGCACTAGCTCAGGACAGAAGAGAAATGAGCCCAGCTGACAGCTCTGCCAAAGATTTCTGCCGTGACGTCAGGCAGTCCACTTAATCTCCTGCTACCTCAGCTCGCCATCTCTAAAACAGGGATGCTGGCAGATTATTTTTGTTGCTCATGCTGTGAGTGGTCTATCATGTACTTACACCACGCCTGGCACCATGGACCTAACCCAGACTGGGAGGCTGGGGGCTGAGACTGCACCAGCAGAAACCAGCACAGACTTAATTCAAAACACCAGTATGTACCTTTGCACATGCAGCACAAAATAGGGTAGTAAACTGTTTTAAATTAGGCTGCCTCGCCTGTTTTTCTTCCTTCAGCATCCATGCAGTGTCCTGCAATATTTAGCAGACTTAGCTATCTGCTCAGCTTGTAACCCAGGGCGGTTAACATGTGGCTGTGCAATCATTTAACCCCTGCAGGAAGAGCCTCTTCTGTTTTATTTGAACTGCCACAGCACTGGAGTCTTCCCTTCCCCATGTCCCGAGGGGGATTTCAAGGCTGATGCAACCAGAGCACATTGATTTCCTCTAAATAAAAACATTGACTAACACTGCAGATCAAGTGGCTTTTTAAGGCATCGGTATATGGGGAGCTCCTCAGCACTTGCAAGTCCAGCATGTCCCCAGGGAGGTATTGTCGGAAGGGGTGGCCAGAATAGGTGTGTGATGAGACCGTGTGTTTTACAGTTTCCTTTGGCTTCCTTTATTTTCAGGAAAGACTAGGTCATGCCCCACATTGCCCTTCCCTCTTTGTTATTAATTTCCGTAGTTTCTATCATGAGAGAACCTTACTTCTCCATTTCCAAAATTGGAAAAAGCACATAAATTACACATATCACCCGCCCTGGGGTTTCCCAGATTAAAATGACCGTTGCTGCAACTGTTACCATCAAGCATTCCCAGACCAGCTGTTAGAGCAGATAAAATACAGATTCAGACAAAAAAAAAGGCAAACAGCCAGACCAACAGAACAAAAAGGTCAGCCAAGTGATGAACAAATCAGGCACCCCAGGTACAGGGCTCATGCTAAAACTTGGCCCTACTCACTACAGAAGCCTCAACCGTCCCTCCCTGCATCCTGCCACCCTGGGCACCAAGGCTCCCTGTTCTTCCTGGTAGCTAATAAGCGTTCAGTTTACACCCTGTTGGAGAAAAAGCACCAATACATGAGGGCTGCAAGGGGCGGAGAGAGACAACAGTTTGGGGCAGGGAAGCCCTCAAAAGGAAACACCGCCAAGTCTTGCAACACCTACAACACCTCCAGTAGAAAGGCTCCATGTGCTCCATGCTGGCAGTGGGGCTTCTGCCCTCTCCAGCCACACGGCCTCCTTCCCCTTCCACAAACAGGACTCTGCACAGGTACAAATAGCATCCTTGTTTTTCCAGTGCTTTTCCATAGGAGCTGTGGCAGAGAAGTATCCCCATCCAAGTGCCCCACAAGGAGCGCGGGGTGGTGGCACAGGTGATGCTCTCCCAGGAGGGAAGAGTGCACGTGTGCTTGGACCTTGACATCATCACTGCCATATACATCATGACAGACACATGCTGTTGACACATTGCAGATTACCAGCTTGTAAGGTATTTCCTTCCCACTCCTTTTCTCATCAGAGTCCACAGACTCAGATTACCTGCACTGCACCCTTAAATCCTTCTTCTAACTGTCTTGTACCTCTGTTTGCTCATTTTAGGTTGAAAATCTCCAGATCTCCTACAACACTTGCCTTTGGAGCACAATGAAGTCCTCAGTCTTAACATCCTTCTGTGTATTTTTTGGTACAGACATAGTAATAAATAAGTAAAAAATAAATAAAATAATTTTCTGTTGGTGCTACAAACAGCATCATATACTTAATAAAAGGCAGAACCTGAAAATGTGATTATCTCAAATAATTGTTGAAGTATTTTATACATGTGTAGTAGCTTTAAATTTTCCTTATTTTTCTTACCTACCTAGCTTGGTCATTTTTATACTCTCTGTGAATTATAGATTTTCTTTCCAGATTTCAGCACATCTTTCAAGGGACTGAGGCAGTTAACAATTAAAATAATTTAACTTCAGACTTAGTAAGGCTTTATGGTTTGTGGGAATAAATGCATTTTTGATACAAAAGCCAAGAAAAAAAAAAGTAAAGAAAAAATCAATCGGGTTGATTGAACAGATTCCTATCTTGCCTCCTGTCACTCCTCAAAAATGATAAGGAGTATTTTGGATCAAACAAAGTGTATCACTTAACTCAAAAAGAAAAGTGTTGGTCCATTTTCAAGTGTTTACTTCTAAAGCTTATTTTTACAGTTTAAGGTTAGAAAAAATATAATTTGAAAACAGAAATTTAGAACATTTAATTGAGAAAATATTTTAAAAATAGTTCCAATTTGTTCTTTTATACCCTCAGAGAGTGTCTCTTGCTATACAGCAGAGAGGAAAGGGAAGCAAGGGGCTTTAAAGGGGTTTTGATATGTCTAATTGTGACCCGTCTTGTGGCCTTCTCCTCTCACTGCCGGCAGGGCCTGGAGGTTGTGATAGGGAAGACACAGGGGTCATTGAGGACTTTGATCCAGGAAAGGCACCACGTCACCCTGATGCGAGCGCAGAGCTTGCCAGTTGGCTCACCTCAAAGTGAGCTCCTGGCCTTCTCTGATGGCCTCTTCCATGTGGAAATATTCCCTCTCAATCTCTGTGCCCTTTGTATCTCAGCCTGCCCCTTCTCTTTCTCCTTGTCCATGTCCTTCCCCTTCCTTCAGCAATGGGAATGAGCCATACAAGCAACAACAATACAAAGAAATTGAGCAAAAGGCAGAACAAAAGAGACATGAAGAGCTATTTTCTATCTGCTGAAGGAATACATCCCCGTGGAAAAAATAATAGCTGCTATACAATTAACAGAGAAGAGATTCCTGGTTTGAAAACTCACCATGCATATGTCACATCATCTTAATGCTGACATTTATTACAATACCTCCTTTGAAGAAGGAACGTCCAGAAAGTAAAACAATATATTCTGAAGGCAGCTAATCCCATGGCTGTACTAAACAATGCTTCTGGACTATCTAAAACCAGCATGGTTCCTGGTGATGTCAGGTTCATTAGAAAGCTCTTCCCATTGCTGAACAGCAGGAGTGGTGCACTGTGACATTAGCTAGCAACAGTGGTGAGCGATCACCTCTTTTACACTGCTGTGTGTGCGCATGATTAAAAAATAAATAGCAGATCCATTTTCCAACTGCTACTAAGACAAGAAGGAGAGGGAAAGAGTTCCAAATGTAGAGGAAAAAATCTTCCTTTTTCTTCCGGCAAGTTACCTTTTCTTTGACTTCTTCTAATGCATAAGCCTCAAACATTGAGAGATATATCCTTTATACAGTGCACAAATATTTCCACCACTTCATATATGTGCATATATATAAAAAATGGAATAAAAAATGAAAAACACTGTAAAATGTCTAAGAATCTTCTCTATCCTCAGTTCAGGTATGAGACTCCTGTGTTAAGAGAGCGAATGTAAAGATTTATGGGGCCAGGTAGAATGTCCTCACTGGGACTGATCAGGCTATCCCAGTAAATTAGATTTTCCTTTAGAAAATATGGTTACCTTTAAATTGATATGTTTTGTGAAAACATGTGGAATTTTATTACATTTTTTTCTGGTAAAAAAAAGAAGAAAATGTGTCTGAGGTCATTAAAAATTTGTGTTGTTACAGTGAACACACATCAGGTCTTATTTCAACTTTTATACTGAAAGTAAATCTCTATTGTACATATTTGTATTATAATTGATATTATATATGTTTATTCTCTTATGTTAGAATGCTTTAAAAATGTAACACTTCTAATTAGTTAAACTGAAATATAGAAACTCTATTCCAGTGACAGCGTCAATGTTTCATATTTTGATTCCACTTCAGAGTAAAAAAGCAAATATGGTTTTGAAATGTCAACATTCCTTAGTATAAAGTTCCCTTTTGCAAACAGTTCTGTAATTTAGGCACCAACAGGTGCAGGGGAATACATACACGGATTAAAGCATTTTTCATAATCAGGAATTTGCCTAAATCAATAATGCTTTTGTAAAATCCTGGTCTACAAGTATCTCCAGGCATTTAAATCCCTCACTAAAGCTGGCACAGGGAGGTCGCCTCCTGCAGTCATTAGGTACCGTCCTTGCTCTCCCAAGGTAAAACTTATTTCTACTGGTAGCAGCAATTGCCCCAAATGGAGGAAAGAGGCTTCACATCCGCGCATTGTTCTCCACATGGCAACATCTTCCTCCCTTTCCGGACTCGCATTCAGCAGGGCTGGCTCGCTAGGTTTGTGTAGCCCTGCTATGTGAAGTCCTGACCGCCACATAACCAAACACATCGGAGTGGAAATGTTAATGTGCAGAAGTTGCACTTGAAACCCTGGGACTGGAAGCGAGACTTGGAAGAAAATAGATGGCAAATTCTCACAGAAAACTGTGGAAAATCAACTTGCAAATGCTTTTACAAATGTCAGCCTTCTTTTATTAGGTATCCAAATAAAATATGTGAGTCTTATGACACATCCTCAGACTTGAGAAGGTAACTGAATAACTTAAGTAAGTTTTCACTAGAATTTTCTCAGACTTCTGAGTGCATTTTTGTATCATATTCACATATTTATCTTGTTTTAGATAGTTGGGATGCAATTAACGATCTGGAAATTCATCTAGGGAACTTGCTACTATTTTTTTTCTTAATGATACAGAATCTTTGACAATCACTTACACGGTCAATAACTCAGCTGTATGTCTTAAATGACAGCATATTCCCTACCAGACTGAGTGTGAAGAATACTGATAGTCTCTCCACTCTTCCACCCAAATGTGTGATGGCTTATACCTAAGCCTTGTAGCATAAGGTCCAATCCAAGTTTCACTGTGTCCTCCAGCAGCCTTATGGGCTGCTAGCTTGGACTGTAACACCTAAAATGTTATCATGCACCTACACTCAGGCAACAGAACCCCAGTAATGTCTACGATAACACCAGTGTCTATTCTCTCCATCTGGCTCATTTATCACTGCACAGATGGATACCATCCACAGAACCAGTTATCATTGTGCTGAATCAGGCCAGCTGAATTGCCTAGTCCTTACTTGACTGAAGAAAGTCTTAAAAACAATTGGCCATCCTGCAAGGATCACAAAGTGTAATTGCTGGTTGGTGGCAAAATGCATGTTCTCGGTCGTCACTACCCTGCAGTGCTGAGTATAGTATCTGCTTACAAAACTGTCATGCTGAAAACAAGCAAGGATAGTTCTTACAGCATGGACCGCAGCTGCAGGTAACCCTGTGAATAGTTGTGTATGCATCCTGCGTGAGAATAACTCATGCGAGCGTCTACAGGTAAGCTAGGTGTCCAAACCCCTGCTACAGTCAATTGAAATTAGGACACAGCTGGGCACCAAATGTCATTTGAGATTCTGTAGCATATGCCACCTATGCTGCCTCTCCACTGGGATCAGCTCTCCCACAGATACTGTGCTGTACAGCACCCTTTAAAGATGCTCCAGAGACTCACCGTGCCTCTACTGGCACTTCAGGGTTTTTTGGGGTAGGGGGATACAATCGGATTATGCTCCCAGGTAAAGAAGTATGTGAAGCCTGGAGAGCAATGTAGTCAGCTAGCCATTGGGGAGAGGATTCAATTGCCTAAACACAGAAACTGGATATTATTCAAGATAGCCTAGGATATCTGAAACATTTTTAGGAAGGACAGATGTGATACAAGATCTATGGGAAAAGTACAGCTTTCTGGAGCTTCAGACTCCAGACAGGAAAGCTCAAAGCATCTAAAACAATATCACTCTTTTAAGAACTGCATCCTCCCTTTAGGGCTTACTACAGAGTCAACCGAATCGGTCTGGAAGCTCCATTGAGCATTCCAGGTTTAGCATTAGGTCTCCACCAGCCCAAACAGCAGTTTGGCTACTTAAAACACTAGTAGACATCTAAATTTAGGTGCCCAAGCCTGGAATTACCCATACTTTTTAAATACCTTCCAGGAGATTTAATTGCCTAAAAATAGACATCTAGTAACATTTACTATGTAGTGAATCTCTCGTGGTTTCCTGTTGCAGTTCAGAAGCACATGAAATTTTCTTGAAATACCATGCCATATCTGCAAGCCCCATGCTGTGTCAGGGGCTTCAGACATACAGAATAGCACTAAAGGCTCATATTTAGATAACTGAAACCATTCCCAAAGCTACATGAGATGAATTCTAAAGCAAATGTACTCTGAGGAAGTATATTGGTTAGTACAGCTGCCATTAGAGTTAAAAGTGTAATAAGCATTCCTTTCTTTAATTCTATTTTCTTCTTGCATCTTGCATTTCTTCTATTAGAAAAAAAAAATGCAGATGACCCGAACTAATTCCATCTATGTAAAACATAAGCCAGTCTTCCTCCATCAGACTTTGCCTGGAAGTTGATTTAAAAATACTTTCATATGCTGTATACATCACTTCTTATAAGGTCCAGTTTGATTTTAGTTTAAGTGACACTTAATCATTTTCTCATTGCATCACATTCATCAGTACTATCTGGAATTGCCTTATTCAGGACATTTATTCCCTTTTCCAATATAAAACTCTCCTCTTTGATGTTCACTTGAATTACTCCATCTATTTTTAATTTAACCCACCTTTGACAGTTGTTTGTTGTTTCCCCCAAATATATTGCAATTTATTTACACCAAAGAAAGTGAAAAGAAAAATAAACCCATAATACTGTAGACAGTCAGATGTTTTGTCTTTTTTTTTTTCCTTAAAGAGTCATAAAATCATTCTTAGCAAGCATGCAGAAGAGCAGAAATTAGATAGATGGTCAGAGTTCATTAAAAACAGCTTTGAAATGTAGTGGGGCTGTGTTATTACACCATGCTCCAGCTTACAGCCAGCATATTTTCTCTTTATTGTAAAGCAAAGTTCAGGCTGCACATATTTCCTTGCACAGTCACTGTTCCTCATCAGTTTAACTCTTGTTTACAAGATGGTATTTTACCAGCCACATGGTTTGTTATTAAGATGTCTTCCCCACAGCTTGAAGATTCACTGTCAAAGATCAAATCCAAGTGAGACTATATCTGCAGTGTGTATAGTTGTATAATCTCTTGGCTAGTTAGATCCAGAGTTTATTCCTTAGGTGCATCTTCTGTATCTATCACCATAGTCTGCAGTGCTGTGCATTTCTGCAGCAGTCATGTCCCAAAAACTCAGCCCTGTGCCAGGATGGGAGAATCCATCCTGACAAAGTCTCAAAATACATAATTTCCAAAGTATAGTCCTAGAAAATTTACCATGTCAGGATTTTACATCAAGTAGGAGGCAAAGCCCCCAAACACTGCAACTGGAGCAGTGAGGACTGGAGACAGGCTCAAGTGTGACCCCACAGCAGCCCATGTTATCAGGTTGGTGGCCTGGTGCTGCCCTCACTCTGACCTATGACAGTCTGCACGTTCCCACACAATGGGAGCACAAGGCTTAGCTACATGAATGCGAGTCGAGCCACACCATTTATCTTCAAGCCAAGAAAACAGGCCCTCACCCCTTTTATTGGCTTGTAAAAACATTACCTTAGCAACCAAATCAATTTTCTGCAAGGAAAGATCCAGCGAAGCCTCTGAGCAATTGCTTCGTCCAGATGACTTTATAGTCACTGCTTCTGGTGGGACTTTTTTTGCATGCTTTGCATGCTTAAATGATTTGTTAGACCGAAGCCTAAACAAATACTGAGACCAGAACTGAGTGAAACCTTCCTACGCAGAAGCAGCCATCTGGATTTCTTCAAACAAATCAGGTTTCTATCCTTTATCTGAACATAAAAAGTATTTCTTAGATTCCCTCTCAACTGCCTCTGATATTTTCTATACATCCTTATCAAAGAAGGCTTCTCCTCTGTCCCATCAGCTTTTCAGAAACTTCCATTCTTCATTTCTCTTTTTAGATCAAAGTTATAACATTATTGAGGCTCAAAGGGGCTAGTAAAGACATATTGACCTCAAGGATAACCCAGCCTCAAATGTAGTTCTACACTACAGCTGAAAATCTTTCTTATTGTGCTACATGTGAGACTTTAAAACATGATCATTCATAATTATAATGATAATTAAGAGAGCAAGCAGAAGTCCATATAATGAAAGCAAAGCAAATAAAGCTAAGGAGCTACCTGTCATGTTTATCATAGGTTAATTGTTTTTTGATGCCTCCACTTCCAGAGTGCCCAAGGAGCAGCTTGTCCCTGATCATGTCCTCCACAGGGAGGGTTTATTTCTTATTCCTCAGGCTCAGTTAATGAGTCCTCGATTCAAGACACACTGAAATTGTCATCACTGATATAGTAACTCCAGGATAGATGTTAAGAAACTACACGAGTAGTTTTAACAATATCTTTTATTTGTATAATTTAAGCTTACCTTGACCTACTTGTTTCAGCCCAGAAGCCCAGTCACAGCTCGTGCCATGCAGCCTACCTGGCTTTACATGCAGTCCCTCCTCTCCCTTTACACCACTCTTCCCACTCTATGAGCCTCCATGCATTAGGGTTCATTTTCCACCTAAGCTGATACCTCCTTTGGGAACCCTTCCTTCTCTTTGACCCTCTCTATACCACCAAGTCCTCTCTTAACTGTCACTTTAAAGCTTTCCTGCTCTCTTTACCTTATGATTAATGTGAAACACCATTTCTGTTCTTTGCATTTCCCCATCATTTGTAGCTAGTCTGCAAGAATACTTTTCTGGCACCTTTTCTGCTTTTATAATCCAACTTTCTCTTCCTTCATCTCCGTTCCTGTCTTTGAGCATTATTTTCCTTGTCTACCAGCACAAGTACCTTTGTTACCGACTCATTTCTCATCTCTGTCCTACCAATTTCTATTGAGTACTTTCACATAACATGTTGCAGTGATGTGATGTAAAAAGAAATTGTGTTCTACATGGAAGGCATTTTCTAAGAGCTGCACTAGTTGCTTCACGTATTTGATGTTATTTGCTAGATCGGGGAAAATCTGTATAAACAGCAAAAAGCTTATCAAGCAGAAACCAAAAAAAATGCTTTTTTTGACTAGAAATGATGGAGCACAGAAAAAGAAGAAGGCAGAGAAAACTTTAAGCCACCTTGATACCCTTCTGTCAGTGACAGGAGCAAGGATCTGCTGGGAAGTTTTGACCCAACCCTTGTTCTTGTTGCTGCAATTCTCTACGTCACAGCACAAAGCATAATGTTGTTGTGTTAAAGAAGAGGCACAAAGCGGAAGATTCAGAGAGCAGGGAATTATACACCTCTTAATTCTGGATGTTTCAAAATTATAATTGTAATAAAAATCCAATTAAAGATAACTACACATAGGCAACCTTCAAAGAGCCCCAGGTTCTCAAAGATGCAGTGACAAACTGTGCAACCTGTTTCCACACCCAGTTCTGATCTCTTGCAGAAATGACCATTTCTATTCCTAAGCATATAAGTACATCAAAAGTGTTAACAGCACGCGTCTGGATGTAGAGCCTTAAACTTTCCCCCGTCCTGGTCAGAAAGAAAAATCCCCGAATATTGCAATGGTAGCATATCCTTTTAATTGCATATATTCCTCTGAGATCCCACTGACTGTTGACTAAACATTAATTCACTGACATAAATTGATTTATATGTGCAATGTACATAGAAATGTGTTAGAGAAAGTATGACTCATATCTGGCTTTTGTGTGAAAAATTAATGAACGTGCGAAGCAAGGAGCTTGACAGGATATGGAATGAATGTGACCTTCTTTTACACACTTTTTCCATGGATTGGGCTCTGCACTAATCCTGAGAAAACACACAGTGTACATCTGGGAAGGTGTTTATATGAATTTAAGTTCTTTTCTTAAATAAATGATCAACGTTAGAAGCTCTGTAATCCTTGCTGCTCCTTGTCATCCCGTTATGAAACAGGAAATTGGAGTATGCAGCGCCTTCAAAATCCAAAGCGAAGAGTTAACACAGGAAACATACATTATTCATAGACCATAAACTACACATTACCAGTACAAGAGAAAGCTATTTTCCTTCGCAGAATAAAGCAAGGCAGCCTGAAAAATGCGCAGTGGTGTGCCACTTGGGTAGAGCCCCATGCTACATGGTCAGGGTGCTGAGCAGTCAGGATTCATTCTAGATCCTCAGAAACACCTGCAATGTGTTTCCAGGAAAAACTGCAGGGTCCTGGGTCCATAATACATTTTGCTCATTTTTGTATTCATTTTCTGTAATTACAGATGTGAAAGAGATGACATAGGTGCACCATAAGCATTCAGTTGGTCTAAATTTATGCTGGAAAGCAGCAGTATAAAGAAACAAAAGATTTTTTTGAAAATAAAATTTGAGGCAAATAAAACATGAAGTTGGGGCAAAGGTTTCAAACAACAAGACCAAGTTACTTCTCAAATCCTTTAAAAACAAACCTATTTACTTAGGTATTCACATGGAGAAATAAAAGTTTAAATTAGGTTGTCCTTAGATACCTGTGCCTATGAATGTGTCTTGCATATTTGGTTAATATTTACTTCTATGTGCAGACCCCAGTGCAGTATATCTAGGAGACTGAAATTTGTACTATGGGCCAAGGGAATAAGTTGGGATAACTTCATTAAAAGTTAGGCATATAGTTTAAATTAATCTCTTAGCTTCCTTCTATAGTAAAGAGAGAAAGAGAAGTATTGCCAAGGAATAGTTCCTGCCTCCCATATGGTTTATGCTGTCTCAGGACAGGATCAACTGTTCTCTGAATGTACCTCACTCTGCATAGGCTGTGGCTGGATTTAGTGCTTAGTTCACATTAAATGCTAAATTTGTAGGGACTGAGGTTAGGATGGCTGAATCCCTCCTAGAGGGGAGCTGGGAAGCACAAAGTGCTACTGCCCAGCCCTGTTTTACTGCTGCTTTGCTCTGTGGAGGCTGGCACTTCTCCTTCCCTCTATCATTCACCTGAATTGCAGGTAGCTTAGTCAAGGTCCCTTGATCTTGACTATGTTTCTGGACACCATCATGATAACAGCAATGTCTAGACACCAAGCATACTGTGTTGCCCTCAGTGTTTAATTATGCAGTGAGTATTGCCTATAGCAATGTACGCACTTGCCACATCAGTTTATATTACTTCATTGTGGCACAGCTTTTTGTGATCAAATTCAGTGTCTAAATATGTTTATACACCTCTAGAGGAAAGTCAGAAGGAACTGCCCATGCCTCAGTCAGACAGAAGCTGGATATTAAAATCCAAGCAATCTGTGACAGATCACAGACACATTAAAAAAGAAGAAAAAGAAAGAAAAAAGAAAGAAAAAGAGAGAGAGAGGAGAGAGAAAAGAAAAAAGAACCCCCAAAAATGGCAATAGGCTTGCACAGCCTCCTAGTAGCATTTTCAACGCTACTTTTATCCTGAGTCCTGCTCTTGAGCAACAATAGTTAATGGAAGTCCTGTGTATCTGCTAGCGGAATTATATGAATAATGCAGCATGATATTCATTTGCTTTTTTCATCCCACCGTTCTTCCACTAAGCCAGCTGCCAGCCTTAACTGTCATTTCCAAGGACCTACAGATCAGGTGGGATTATATACTCAGGCTTTTCTGATTAATAACTGTGTGAATCAATAAGGGGTAAGCTATTTAGCATAATATACCTACGGAATAATGCTAAGTTCCCAAGTTTATAGCAGCTCAATTTTTAGCTCCCATTTCTTTTGTGTCTTGCTACAGATGCACTCATTGAAGTGGGCTAGGAATAGGGAATATATAGGCTTATTGTGTTATGCTAAAATTCTTTCTTCCTGCTTGGACAATATACATACGTATTTCAAAAACTTGATGATCTTAAGCATGTTGTTTACAGGTTTTTAGATTCTCAAGTATGCTGGCAGGTTTTTAACTGAAGTCAGAAGAGTATCATTAGTGTGGAATTAGTTACTATGATTTTTCCAGTCACTGCATTTTTTTTTTTGAATGCAGTTTCCTCATCTCCCGAGCTCCATGGTTTAAGATTAAAAGGAATTCAGAAAGGAGCCACTAGAAACCAGCAAACACTTCACCGTTCATCCGTGGACAGTGGAAATCTGTCTGTCTCAGCTGCTTACCTAGCTCTCATTCTAGCTCCATTCTCTCATCTAAATGCCTAAGTGACAAAGTAAAGAGCAAAACAGATCCACTAAAGGGACTAACACACCAGTTACATCTTCCCGTATATGATCTGTCACTCTTAAAGGTGACATTGACAATTCTCCTGGACAGCCTGCACCAGCCTGCTCAGCAGGCACACTTTAAGTTAGGGCTATAGGCACAGCTAGCAAAGATTCCTGCAGCCGCATCCTAATCGGAGTTTGAAATGTGCATCATTTCAGCCAGAGTTTATGTGATATCCCGAAAGACAAGAGATCTGAAAGAAAGATGACAGCATTTGACAAGACCAAGAACTGGTCAGTTGTGCTGCGATTTTCTCTTTCCATGTCTCTTTGCTGTTCTTGCTACTTTGCTGTTTAACGCCTTTGTTCTCTGGGGCTCAGGAATTTAATGTACCACAACTAATAGCAATTCACTCTTCCAATTTGAAAGCTTACACTGCACTTCTATAACCGTACTTATGAAATGGGGAAAAAAAAAAAAAAAAAAGCAAAGGTTGCTAGCTAGAGATCTTTTAGAAATATTGTTTCTAATTGGAGACCAGCATTAATGAACTGTGACAAAAAAAAAAAAAAAAAAGAGAGAGAGAGAGAGAGAGAGTATTTGGAAGAGCCAGTTCAATAATGAACTGTCAGGGCCTACCCTCTTCTCACCTAATTGAAATGTTGTTCTTTCTGCTGTCTTTTCTATTGAGTTGCCTTTGGCTTTCAAAATACTTCCTACTGGCAGATTGACATGTGGATTCTATATTAACTTCTGGGTTTTCTGCACTTTATTTTTATGAAGTTGTTTAGGACTTCTTTCTTTAAATAGAAGAAATAGAACATTTTCACCTTATTAACAGGGAAAACTCACTATATTTCAAATCAATTTCAAACCCACTCATCTTGGCCCACACTAATATATTTGCACATACCTCATTTTTATTTTGTGTATTTTGTATATTTTTCTTATTATATATTTTTAGACTTTTCTGTGGCAATTTATAGATTACTATTCTGCATCTATAAAAACAACATTTGGTAACAAACTGAAAAGGTAGAGTTTCTCCCAAGCTCCTTATATTAAATGACGTTACTTACTAGCCTCTGCATCAAAGATTATTATCAAATTATAATCAAAGCTCCTGTGAGAAATAAAAATGCAGTCTGGTTGCCCTGCCATAGCCTTGACCTTAAGATGGTTGCTGGTGAGAGCAAAAAGTTTACATTACAGTTTTTTTCTGTTTTTTTTTTTTTTTCCCAAATTCATTTTTAAAGCTGTTTGATCTAGTACAGCATGAACCATTCTTTCTTCTCCCAAGGCAGTCAAATTCCCTTTAGTGTCCAGGCCAGGTTGCCAAAGAACTGAGCTTGCACAGCGCTGGATCCTCTTCTGCAGCTCTCAGCTCTGTCTACCTTCAAGGTTGCTTTGGTAGAACTCTGCCCTTCAATCTTTGGGTGTCCATATGGAGAAACCCACTACAAAGAACAATGATTTGGGGCTTCCTCAGACATTTCAACATCAGACTACAGGTTTCTGTGAGTTATTAGTCTTGCCAAGGTCAGCAAAAGTTCTACTATAAGTTTCAGTAAATTTATTTGCTTTCTCTCTTAGTAATATTTTCTGCACTTGCAATTTGGAGACTTCCCTGTCAAGCTCTGGGATCAAAGTTTCTCCGTCATTAGATTAGAAATCTGCTGGGGAGATGCCACCCTCATGTTTCTTTCCAGCATGAAACAAGGGACAAGGAGAGGGAGGCATCACGCTGAATTTAACCCCAGTATGGAATATAGAGAGAAAATCGAGGCACAGATTAAAATTTTTGAAACTAAAGGCCTTTCTACAGATATATATCACACATTTTCTGGTTGTGCAGCATCAGATTCACTGGGGAAAAATAATTTGCAAAATAAAGAAGCAAATAAATTAGAAAAAGTCTGACACATACAGAGTAAACAGTATCAGTATAAACAGCTGAGATTCCTTCCTGGGAATTCCTTCCTAAATGAAGCTGGTTAAATTAACTCATAGTTGATTGTGACCCATATATTTATTTATCTTGCTTTCCTAAGACACAGTGTTCATTATATTGCCCAGTATGACTTCCTGTGAATTTTGTACTTACTTTTCACTGCTTAACTGCAAGCCTGAGAAATTCTATCACAAGTTTATCACAGTTTAGTGCCATTTCTGCTTGTATCATATTTTTTATGTTTCATTAAGATTTTATGTGATGTTAGATATTCTTGCAAATTGTTTACTTCATATATGTTAATTTGTTTTATTTGCATTTCTTTGTGATCCCCTTACAGCTAACTACCAATTACTATATATTCAGTTATTTTTTCCATAATAAACTACTATATTTATTGCATATAGTTGAGGATGAATAATAGATTACTTACATTTAAATGACTTATTTGACCTTCTCTAGTGTCCTTCACATCCCAAAATGCTCTGAACATCCTGATGTAAGTAATTATTTGCTGTCCCCATGTAAACACATATACAAAGACGTCCAGAGAGATAAAGTGACTTCCCCATAAATACTAATTTTAATGACCTATTTCAGAGTCCTACTGGGTTTACCCATTACCTTCAAAAGGATTTGCATTAGTCTCTATGAGTCCTCGGGAAGCAGAAGCCAGTCTCCTGAATTCTCTATCTTTGCTTAGACTTAGTCTAATTAGTAATCCAGAAAATGATTCTCTGTCCAAGTAAGAAGAATTCTTATCGCAGGAAGCTAATACCTTCTAAAGGTCACTGTGGTGGCCAGAGGATCATTAGCTCTCAAAGCCATGGAGAGAGATCATACTTGATAGTTCTAGCTGATCAGTTTTTCCATTGAGTGAGATTTTGTCTCATTTACTGCACAGTAGTCATAAACACTTTCTATCCATTACCGTGATACAAGGACTTTCTTCTAAGCAGAACGTTGCTCTTGGAAAGTGTTCTCCAGTGTTCTCTCACTGGTGACTTCATATCTGAAGAAGATGGCCTGCCAGACGAATATAGCAGACAAAGTGCAGCTATATCAGAAAACATGTGCAAGTTATCGTTACTTGCTGAAGTTTGTAATTTGCCCAAGACTGATAGATATTGCCATAGAGTGCAGCATCGTGTCTTTGAGGTCGTTGGTTAATATAACTAATAGGATTTGGTGATCCTATACTTCTTTTTAATGGACTACATCAAATTGAAGCCATGTTAAGACTGATCATTTGGTAGGAGAGAGGCATCAATTGACAATTTTTCCTTGCTGAGTGGAAAAAAAAATCAGCGGAACACAGCTGCAGGATTCCAAAACAGAAAGGGTGATTCTCCATTTTGAAAGTTACCACACGTGGGATAGAAATGGACATTTCAGTGTCTTTGTAAAAAAATGCTGGCCAAACACCGTAGCAGAGTCCCATTCCTCAGGAGTGCTCTAGCAGAACTAGGACATCTGTTCATCTTCCTTCAGGAGCCATAGCAAAGCTTTGATAACACGACTATTTTCTAGAAAGCCTGCAGTTCTGTACACAGAAAAGCACGGTTGTTCTGTGAAGACTGTCAAGATTTCTGGGAATATTAGCATTTACTCTGCTCGGGATGTGTAGGTCTTCCTCAGTTCTTTTTTTAGCATATAAGTAGAGTTAAAGATAGATGTATCTCTCCAATATGCCCACTCAAGGATTATCAAATAAAGAGGGTTTTTTTTTTTTGAGATTTAAGTCAAACTGTCATCTTCAGTTTACTTTTCCAAAAGCAAAATATGTAGCTGCATTTCAATCCAATCACAGTAAACTAATTCCACAAACAAAATGATCCTTACTGTCTCTATGCTGTCTAACTAGTAAATAGCAATCCTAAATCCATCGGTATGTGTCGCCTTCCCTAAATGGGCTTTCAGCAAAATCCTCGGAATGTAATAAGCCCTCGGTAACTGAATCGCTTTATTGCCTATTACTTCACATGCCACTGAAAATTACTTAAGAAAGGATAATATTGCAAAAGAGCAGAACACATATTAGAACTTCTGAGATAACGTGAGCTACTGTAGACCTATTCCAAATCTGATGTACCATCACGAGTAAGTTACTTCTCCCCTTCTCCTATTTATTATCCACTGATTTGTCTGCCAGTCCTTGTACATTCTGCAGACAAAGAATGGCTGCTGCCATAAGAACAGACAGGCAGAGCTTAATGTAAAGGGCCTTTGGCTGACACTAAAAGAGCATATTTTTTATAACTGATCCTCTGCCCAATTTTCATATACACATTGCAGATAACTGCAACTTGTAAACTGACTACTACATTTTGTGGAGCAAAGTCCAAGGTCACCAACAGCAAACTTCATTTGGGCATTTTTATTCTTTAATGACTCTCCTACCTGTTTGTTTTCAGTCCTCTACCTAAGTTTACAGCTCGCATAGCATAGTTGCTGAAACAGGATTTCATGCATGTACTTCAGTGAAAAATGAAGTTTGCACTGAAATAGCACAAGAGTCAGACGTTCATCCTACTCTGCCATGTGTGTTAGGGAAGAAAGATAGAAAATCCCAGCAAAAGTGAAGTCATGAATAACAGCATGCTTTGAACTGCCTTACCTATTTTATAAGGGCATAGAAAACTAAGATCTGGGAGCTTCACTTAAGAATAGAACTACTTTATCACAAAAGCTGAAAATATATTGTTCAGCCCAAACATAAGAGAGTATAGAGAGTCCCAGGGCATTGCCAGCACTATTGTCTGGAACTAGAAGCTAACCCTTTGCCGTGGCTTTATCCCAACATTGAACCACATTGCTAGGCTACTGATGAAACCCAAGCAAATCCCTGTACCCTCTGTGGTATTTATGCCTACAGTGCATTCAGGTTTCACCTAAGTATTTTGTCTTTGTAGATTCTGAGTATTTGCTGCATTATCTTACTTCCTCCTGCGAGACGTTGGCAAGACAGGCCGAAAATCCCAGCATACCCAAGATCAAAACAACTGTACTGCATGTGCCCAGGAAGCACCATGTGGGTCTCCAAGTGCCAAGACCATTTGTGGTGCCATGACACGCCACGGTTAATGTTCTTATCAATGTCACATAAACTGCCTAAGTGTCACCACAAAACATGTGCAAATGTGCTTCTCGTCTGCAATTGCAAGAGGCAGTCAATGAAATAAGGCAGTCGAGACCTCCACCACAGCTTGCAGAGTTGCTCCAAGCTACCTCAAGGCTCCTTTCGACACACTCCATTGCACATGTTTCCACATTGCTCTCTACTCTTGTCTCCAAAATGGGTTGCTTTCTCACGCACATCTCAAAACTAGGGAATTGACTCCCTTTCTTACCTCTGGTTTGCCTGACTTCCTCAACACAGACGACACACGTGGTCTGTCCTTTTTTCCCATAGAGATGTAGGCTCCATTGGCAGTGCATTTTTCTGGAATTGCTCTGCAGTCTGTTCTCTCAATGAATTAAGTGATTCCTTCAGACTATGCCACAAACCACATAGTCATGTTTGAGCTATGAGTCATGGCTCCCAGAGTAGGACTGCACAGCCACAACTACTGAGACACCAACAGCGTCTCAATTTCTTTTAATGAAAACTTTCCATTTTTATCCATAGTTTCTCAACAAGTAAAAGATTTCAGTCTCACTTTCAGACATTTTCATTAAGACTCTCTGCTTTCAGTAGAAAATAATCCAACTTGATGCCAAAAAATATTTTTTCTCAGAAAATTTTCGGTGAGATGTATTAGCTAATTAACATTTGCAAAGTATTTTGAAGATGGAAAGGATTACAGCACTGCTAAATACGGTAGCAGTTATCCTCTTCTAGTCAGCAATAATTATCATATATCAGCATTTTTGACTGACATATCTTCTCCACTCATCCCCCATTGACAGATAGAGACATATATATTGACAACAGCATAAATAACTCATATAATATGCTTCAGTCTTCGCATTAGTGGCACATTAAGAAGAAGAGGGGAATTTGCAAAAATTGACTTGTACAGAGCTTTTACAGAGAGAAGTCTACATCAAAGCATAGTTATAATTAAAGTGATATTTAAAAAAGCTTCTTCACTTGCACACACTTTCTCTCTCTCTCTCTCTTAGTTCTCTTCGACAGCTATTTATTTTATTGATCGAATGATTCCATGATATGCAAAGTAGACTGAAAATTCATGGTTAACTCTGATTTACATAGCATACAGTCTGCACTTTCCTTGGCAGCTTAGTGGATCTTCAGAGCCTTATTTTCAACATTTTGATTTTTTGAGAATAACATTAAGAGTGACCTGTACAGCAATTTCCTTTCCATCAAAGTTCTTTTATTCTTAATTAAATTGCAATGAGATGTGTTTGTATAATCACTGACCTGTATGAAGGAAAAAAAAAGTATTCAAAGAAACGTTTGCCCACAATAGATCCAATCACTGATAATGTAGTCTTATTTCCTGTAATTTATTGTTATGTGTGTCTGTAGTTATAGCACAAAATAGCACCTCTTTGGGTGTCTTAGGGTCATTCTGAGTTTACGCTCAGACTGAGATATTCAATACAGACAGAGATATCCTGGAGATACTTGCAGCAACTGGTTCATTGCTCAAAAATGAACTCAATGCAGGTATCATGTGTTCCTCTCCAACACAGATGCTAGTGTCTGACTTATACTTTCAGCATCCTGTATATATTTTTTTTCTCCCTAAAGCTCTTGGTAGCTCAGGCTATGGCTCCACTGCAGCCAAAGCAATTCAATGAAGTTCTGCCATGGAGACAGTGGAGATCCCTCCACAAGTCTCCCCGCTTGCTTACTGACACTCTCTCCTCCTTCCTTCCCTTTTTTGCATCAGTTCTGTTGCCCAAGAGACATTATTAATGCACCTGGCAAAAACTGTCCTACTCTTTGGGCAATACATTAATGACTTACTTACACCAACAAGTGGATCAGCATTGGCACAGTGAAAGTGGTTGGAGCACAAGCCAGAAGCAAAGAGGAAAAGAGGAGACAGGAGGATGGAGCAGGAACTCCTCCTTTCTTCTGCAATGATCTGGCATCCTGGTCCACCATGTTTCACACCATTACGGTGGGATTCACCTCACTCAACTGTAGTCAGCTGGAAATTTAGGAACATTTACTCCCTCCTATAATCAATCTCCTTTTACTCTCTCCTGTAATCAGAATGGCATCTCTGCTGAATGATTCATCTTACTCATGTCATCCCTCTCCACTAACTATAGAGGGCACCTTATTGACAGGCTTAGTTTAGACTTCTAAGAGGGAGCAGTTTGAGAGTCTAAAAGATAAAACCTAGTGCCAGATGAGAAACCTTAGGTTCAGTCATAATGATCAGTGCCATTCAGATGTTTTGGATACCCTAAAGTGTACAAAATGGTGGACACCCTAAGTCCACCATGGACACCCTAAGTATTGCTTTCCAGCATAATGTGTGTCCTAGAAAACTTCAAATCTATTATTTGCGTCATTCAGTCAAGATCTTGAAACAGCTCCTAACACCTAAGGTACTGCCCTAACAGCCAACTATTTTCCCTCATTTTATGAGATGTCAAGTGATCATTCAGTATGAATATACAAATTTATATAAATTCCCAGCTGTCTCTGCATAACAACAATGTCAATTTCTCTGTCCCAGGCAGACTTCTCTCAGGAAACTTAGCCCTTAAAAAGACACCATGTCCATAAACTGGTCACGTGCACACTGAGATGATCATAGAATCAGAATAATTTTGTTGGAAAGAACCTCTGCTGGTCACGTTGTCCAGCCCTCTGCTTGGAGCTGGCTTCAGTTTCTCAGGAACTGAGTTCTGAAGATCACCAAGGATGGAGATTTCACAACCACTGTGGGTAACCTGTTCCAATTACTGACCCACTCACAGAAGGAAAATAAAATAAAATAAAATAAAATAAAATAAAATAAAATAAAATAAAATAAAATAAAATAAAATAAAATCCTTCCTTATTTCTAGTCAGAATTTCCTATATTCCAGTTTGAGTTTGTTAACTCTTGCCCTGTGCCTGAGCATCTCTGAGAAGTGTTTGCTGTACCTTCTCTGTACAGTCTTACTAGACGGATGGAGGCTATAAAAAACAAAACAACAACAACAAAAACAGTTCTTTCATCATCGCATCGTTCTGTTCTTCTACCCTTTGACTGTTTTGATGGTTCTCTGATGGACCCACTGTAGTATGTCTATGTCTGTCTTGTGCTGGGGACCCCAAAACTGGACACAGCACTCCAGATGTGGCCTTAACAGTGCAGAATGGAAGGGAAAGATTGCTGCCTTTCATCTCTTGCTAACTTCATTTAGCTGTAGAGTAAAAAAGCATACTTTCAGTGTGAGCCAGAAAGGAGTTCTTAAAGTAAAACTAAATGGTAAACCACAACAGAACGGTTCCAGTCTTATCAAGATGGAAGGTTCTCCATAATCAGAAATAGATTTACTTTCCCAGAACAGCTCTAATTTCCTGAAATGATATTCATCTGAAAATGTTTCTTTATACATGGTTTCTAGTTACTTAATCAGAAATTATAGATTTCATACAGGAATCTGTCGAATTAAATTAGCTATCTATTTTATGTAGGAAATCAGATCATTTTAAGGACCCCTTACTTGAAAGCTACTATAACTTTCATGTTTCCAGCTGACATTGGTTGCTTTGTGCATAAACAGACCTGGATTCCAACTCTTAACAAGATCAGCAATGTTACAGTGAGTAATACGAGGGAATACAGCTAGTTTTAGCAATGGAAGAGAGTTAGTGTGCCATAAACATACAGCTAGATACCTCTATGAGAATTGCATAATCTTCTAAGGTACAGTTCATAAACACGCAGCTATTTCCAGCATAGGTACATGAGAACAATCAATTTGGTTCCTCTGAACATGCTGTTCATTGATCGATGGTGTCACTCAGACAGCAAAAGAACAGAATCTCTCTTTCTTCTTCCCCACTGACACATTAAGAAACGCAAGGGAGGAAACACTTTGCCTCACTCAGAGACCAGTATAATGAAAGCTGCAAAGTACAGAAATCAGGTCACTGCAGATGACTCTGTACCAAGAGGGCTCTTGTGCTAAACTAGGCCTCAATGGAATCATAGAATCACAGAATGCCTAAGGTTGGAAGGGACCTCTAGAGGTCATCTAGTCCAACCACCCCTGCACACGGAGGGTCACTTAGAGCACGTGGCACAGGACTGTGTCCAAGCGGGTCTTGAAGATCTCCAGAGAAGGAGACTCCACAACCTCTCTGGG
>JAWLRI010000551.1:809631-828900 GCA_034781795.1 Crypturellus tataupa | reverse complement strand
CTTCCTAAAGAGCACATAGCCCTCCATGGCAGCGCTCCAGTCGTGCGAGCTGTCCCACCACGTCTCTGTGATTCCAACGAGATCATGGCACTGGGACCACACACAGATCTCCAGTTTGTCCTGCTTATTCCCCATGCTTCGTGTATTGGAGTACAGGCACTTCAGGGAAGTAATTGAGCCTGCAGGTTTCCCAGGAGGGGTGAAACATATATATGGAACATGTAATCTTATATGGCAGATCGTCTTTTGGAGTTTTTCTCTATAAAATAATCATAAAGTGCCACATCCAACGGCCCGGAATAAGGTGGTTATTTCTACACTAGGTTGAGGTGCCTGAGAATACCTAAAACTGAGCAGAAGACATTTATTCTCATCTTAGGGATTTGCATTCATTGCAAAATGTAGAACTATTTGCTCTTGTTCTTTCATTCTTTATATTCCTGCTGGCCACTTTCTCAGGCACTTAATTGGATCCTGGTGGTTTTGTAAGTACTTGTTTTGTTTTGCCATATTGCAAACCATTATATATAAATGATACAGCAATTCTCTAGACATCTTTAACAGTAATTTCAGCATTTGGTCTGATTTCTCTCTTACACTGATGTAAGACAGTAATCACTCCAAGGCAGACCATGACTGCACAGAGTTTATACTCTTAATGTAAAAATGGTTCAAGTGGAAAGAATAAGCCAAAGATCAGATCAGCCTTAGGGTAGCTTTCAGTGGCAGACTCCTCCTTTTTATTTCATGCCCCCCCTCTCTTTTTAAATAAAGAGATGGTATGCCTGGAAGCTGTCACTGGAACTTCCAGACTGTGATTTAGTCAATTGAGTGAAAGGCTTAATGGGAGTAGTATGTTGCACTTTTACCTTTGCCATTTCTGCTCAGTGGGAGTTTGACCTCCATGGCTGTCATTCACTCATCATTCACTACCCACGTGTTCACTCCTTTAAAGTAATCTAAGCAAAATACTTGCTCACAAGACTGCATTGGTCAAAATGTTAACAAACTAAGTTAATTGTGAAAATGTTCCACTATTTTGTATTAAAATTTCAAGAGGCTGTTAATTCATATGTTTTTACAGTATTCTTAATGATGCATACACAGCTTCAGCAAGGAAAAAAAAATGGACAGAAGTATAAATCATCCAGCAGCATAAGCTGCAAATGAAAGGCTACAGGCCTTCCCATTCCCCCACCAGGACAATAAATATAAATCTCTATCAGAATAGTGCCTTGAACATATATTGCTGCTTGGAAATGCAATCTTGTTTCATTAGGCAGAATACAGGAAGCCTGAATAATGACAGCTACTGGTGGTATCTACCACAGCTCAGCAGCAAAGGGCACCAGGCATGTCATCTACTATAAAGTTTGAAAGGTTTTGCTATTGCTAGCCCTCCTTCTGCTCCTGGGCAGAATGTAGTCAGGATTTCACACCCGTGGCCCTTTGCACATCTCTGTGCAACCCAGGATATGGGCACTCAAGCCCATTAAGTGAGCTAAAACCCATTACCATTAAGTGAGCTAAAAAAGCAACAGCCATGCTGGATCAAACCAAAGGTCCAACTGTCTCCAGCAGTGGCAGAGTAGATCCCCATGAAATAGTTAACAGAGCAATCAGCAACCAGACTTCCTATAATTCTAGTATTCCACAATCTGGAACTCAGGAAGGCCCTGAGCCAAAACTAGTGTCTTTATCTATGATAGTTTTGAATAGATTGTTTCTTCACAAATTTATCCATGCAATCGATGTAAGCATTTAGCATTATGTAAATGTTTAGCAGCTGCAAGAGCCTTTGGCAATGCATTCAACACCTTAGCTTCATGTTATATGACTATAACCACCTCTTTTTATTTGTTTTGAAATTGTTAAATGCAAGTATCATTTGTTTATTTTAATTCCTATATTGGAAAAAATGCAGGAGGACCCATCAGTTAACTTCAGCTAAAACCACTGTCGCTTGCTAACCAGACAACTGAGGAGATGCTTTCAGCCCATTCATCAACTGATTCTTAAAGGACATAGGTTGGGAAACGTGTATAGTGAAGACCAATAGCTATTCTGGTAATCCTATAACTTCAAGGAACATATAGGATAACACACAGTCACCTTTGGTGTGACTTTATTATCAAAAACTGCTAGATATAATAAATTAATTCTACTAATATTAATAATTAATTATATTAAACCTTTAATAACGCTATTACTAGAGATAATCAGGGCTGTTTATAAACAAGAGCTGTTATGATTCACTGTAACGGAGGTCAGATTCTTGAGCTGATTTTCAGGTCCTTTTCCTGGGGATAGTCAGAATTTTGTTTTCTTCTTTTGTCATGGTTAATAAACTCTTATATGCTATGCAGGACTGATTTCTTCTATCCAGTCTGATTCTTTAGCATGTCCACCACGGAGAGGTCACCCTCACTTTCAGTCCTCCCTCCTTGTTGCAGCCTGCAGAGCTGCCTCAGCCCAGTTTAAGCTATCACTCATTTCCAAAGTAAGTAGCACATTCTTCATTGCAAGGTCAGCTTCAGCTCTTCCTGGCTTGCCAGCTTATTTGGACAGATGATTTCGGAGAGCTACACTAATATCTACATAACAGTGCCTCCCCCTGATTTCCTGAAGTACTTTTGTAATTTATGATGTGCTGCAAAACTGTTAGAAACTTCCTCCTACTTATCTGTCTACCTATTTGCCTATCTATGGCATTCACCTATAGCTTTCTTCATGCCATAGATAATCAACCTTTAATATCCCTTCTTTGGACTGAGGGCTTCTGATTTGTTCAACCACTATTTGTACAAACACCTTTCTATATCTTTGATTACTTCTTGTCATGCTCAGTATCTTTTCTGTTATTAATGTGATTTTTACTTAAATGGGGGGAAGAGGGATGTGACTATACCCATACCATGTCCAAGATGAGGGCAAACTTTGGATTTTCATAATCATATAATGAATGATTTTTGTTTGTTTATTCTGCATTCCTTTCCTAACAGTTCTTATCTTTCTTGTGTGTGTGTGTGACTGTTTTGTTTTAGGATTTTTTTAAATTGTTTCTACTCCCTCCTGAGCTGAAGTTTTCATGTACTTATCCTTTGTAATCCTGAGGTTTCTTTCTTGAGTGCAGTTAGTCAGCTCAGAGACTATCATCATATTTGTAAAGCAGTGATCCACCTCCCCTACAAAAATATCCAAGTTGAATTTCATCTGCCATTTTATCACTCAGTCATTCAGAATGACAAGGACTGTCTGCAATTTTTCACCATGTAACCTCAACCTTGAATAACTCAGTACTGTCAGCAAATACTACTACTACATTGTTCAACCCTTTTACCAGACGGTTTACAAATGCGGAACATTACAGGCACCAGCATAGGTCCTTGTGGTGTTATTTTTGATTTTCCTTTCCAGTGACAAATGAACATTTATTCTTAATTTGTTTCCTATCTTTTAGTGAGTTATTTATCCCAGCAGCATCATTTTTTTATCCTACACACCCTAGTTTCTTTATGAATCTTTAGTGAGCAACTTTCTTGAATGTTTTTGTAAATTTTAGTAGTCTACTACTCTAAGAGTAGACCCTGGCAAATTTCTGTGGCCCATTATCATGTGCTCACCACAGCAGATAGGTGATCTAAAGCATATTTTTCCTGATTTACTATAGAAATTATCAGCAAAGTGGTTCACATACACAGTTCAAATATTATTTACTCAGAGAAAATGTTCCCTCCCAAAATCTTTAATACTATACTATTCTATTTTCCAGGAGTTAATAATTATTTCTTATTGAACTTTTAGACTTATTACTTGGCTTGATTGCTGCTAGGTAGTTGGTCACATTAGACGATCACATTAGCGCTTTCTGTTGTGATCACAATAATCCTAAAATCCACTGGCAGAATTCAGGAAATAACTGAAAAATAGCTCTTGATGGTAGAGAAGGAAGTTAAGGAACTGATAAAATTATACAGCAAGTCAGTGTCAGAGCCCACCAATCCTGACTATTGATTGCTTGTTCGAGCAACTGCACAGAACAAATTAATCCAAAGATTTTTTAAAGTGGCCACTACTACTGGGGGCTCATCTTTTTGATTACCATATCTTGAACCCACAAGTTCTGATTGGTACTGTTACAAGTTGCTAACCAACTGACAAGTATATATGAAACAATTACCTTAACCACCTGGTTTTCATCTGTGTGTGCATTGGTTTTGAGAGCACTGAAAAGGAGAATTCCATGCACGTAGGTGAGAACAGGGAGGGAAAGTGTGCTTGAATTGGCACTGAAGGTAAAAAGAAGGGTGCCCTGCATCCTTTTGTTTGCCTTTGTTCACCTTTAAAGAAAGAGGTCACAGGGACTGACTCAGGGAAACCTCATATAGCAGTAGGAGCTTGTTCATATATGCAGCAAAGCATAGGTTGCTCAGCAGGAGGTTGTGAGGAGGAACCCTACCTGAAGTCTTCCTGTTGTTAGGCAGCTGAACAAGCCACATAGATAAGTGCCAAAAGTTGGGTAGTAGCATGCACGTTTTTGGAGAGCAGACTTAATTATTTCCTCTTTCCACTCCACTTACATTCTGTCTTTTTAGAAAGTTAAAACCTGTTGTTATAACCTATCTTCCCATACCAGGCACATCTTGTGACCAACTTGAACATTTTACCAAATACTGCATTTACACATGAGCCTTCATGACTGTTTGTCATCTGAAAGGATCTCAAAGGAAACATTAGGGAGTGGGAAAATCACATTGCAGAGGTGGCCAAAATTTCTTGCCTTAGTTCTGTCCTTCTTTAGCCTGAAGCAACCAGAAGTATCAATCTTCTACTAACATACTAACATAGCTCGTAATTTTGTCTCACAGCTAAATGGAGGAGTCTGTGAATATAGAGGAAGCTGAGAACTTGAGTCACCATTTTTAAATATTATGTAACTGTGGCTATTTTGATGAAAGAATGCTGTATCAGATATTTTGTTTGGTTGTTAAAATATATATATTAAAAAAGTTTCTTTTTAATTATTTCAATAATGTGAGTATGCTTCGCTGCATGCTTTAAAATAAATACTTACAAACAAAATCATCAATATGATAATCAAAATTTATCAACTGGAAAAGGATATGAGTAGTTCTAATTTCATCCATAAAGATGCATATATATTTCATGGACCAAAACCGCACCTAATTTTGAACTATTTAATGGCCAAAGAGGGCGGTGAATAAACATTAGGCCCAAGGCAAATTCACACCTGGAAAACTCATACTTACAAGAAGGATTCCAGCTAGGAAATAACATGAAAAACATAGTAATGCTCTTAAGTAAATCCACAGCAGAAAAAAACTCATGATGATCAAGTGTGTTACTGGCCACATCCTCTCAGAAGGGATATTACATATCTAGTGGATATTTAAAGAAAAATAAAATCATAGAATCATAGAATGATTAAGGTTGGAAGGGACCTCTAGAGATCATCTAGTCCAACCCACCCTGCACACGTAGGATCACCTAGAGCACGGGGCACAGGACTGTGTCCAAGTGGGTTTTGAAGTTCTCCAGAGAAGGAGACTCCACAACCTCTATGGGCAGCCTGTGCCAGTGCTCTGTCACCTTCATCATTAAAAAAAAATTTGCTTAAGTTCCTATGGAACTTTTGGTGTTTCAGTTTGTGGCCATTACCTCTAGTTCTGTCGGTGGCCACCACTGAAAAGACATGGTTACAAAAAGACACGGAAAAAGCAGAGATACGGAAGGCCTTTTTTGCTTTGGTGTTTACCAAGGGCAGCCCTTTAGAGTCCCAGGCCCTAGGAAGAAGAAAAGAAGCTGGAGAGAGGAAGACTTGCCCTGGGTAGAGGAAGATTGGGTCAGAGCACTAGAACAGGCTGCCCAGAGAGGTTGTGGAGTCTCCTTCTCTGGAGATTTTCAAAACCCACTTGGATGCAGTCCTGTGCCACATGATCTAGGAGACTCTGTGTGTGCAGGGAGGTTGGACTAGATGACCTCTAGAGGTCCCTTCCAACCTTAAGCATTCTATGATTCTATGATCAATGGACCCACATTTTGCCTAATCTTCCTTTTACCATTAATATATTGGAAAGAGCTCTTATTATTTTTAACATCTCTTGCCAGATTTAATTCCAGTTGCACCTTAGCTTTCCTCCTCACATCCCTACATTCCCTGACAGGATTCCTATATTCTTCCCAAGGAGTCTGTCCTTTTTTCCACTTTCTGTATAGTGCCTTTTTCTGTTTGAGTTTTGCCAGCAGTTCCTTGCTCATCCACGCAGGCCTCCTGCCCCCACACCTGACTTCTTACCCAAAGGGATGCCCCACTCCTCCCCACTCTTATTCTTCCATAAGAATGATCACAATCTAAAGAAAGTTTGAGAGATACTCCCAATAAAAATCTTTATCTGTGTGAACGGGTGGTAACTCAGTGGAGATACTGAAAATAATGAAAAAGCTAAAGAACGCACCTGGAGAAGAGAAGAACATTCAAATTAACTAACTGCTGAGAATTCAAAATGAATGCAAAGAAATATATGTTTAAGTAAGTGCGCTGTTACTAGCTCATTGTCACAAGAAGCTGTTGTGAGAACGGATTAAGACAGCCTAAAAAGCATTTGATATTTTATCCATATCAACATTAAGTAGCAAAGCTATCATCTAATTTTTATCATTAATGTAAAATAAAACTTTGGAAGATTTTTCATTCTTGCCTTGAGCAAAAGGCAGGTTTAACATTTAGGAACAGGAAGGCAGACTGACACATATTTGTCCACTATGTGGTTCATTCTGCTATGTTCCTGCTTGTATCCATACTTGTAGCCGTAGTAGAACTGCAAAATGTCTTGTAGAACTGCAAAATGTCACTTTAGATAGTACCTGAGCTCTAATTTATAGCCCTGTTCTTATCTTTGTTTATTTTCATATGCCAGGAAGGCAGAAACATCTATAAAACTTCCAATTGCAGTATATTTTTTTAGGTCAGAGATATAATGTGAAAATGCTTTTACGGTGACTACTTCTGTCTTATCTTGCAAAATCTGCCATGCCAAATATGCCTGTGCAATTGACAGCAATGAATGGACTAGATCCTCTGTGGATATGAATCAATGCAGTTCCATTGATTTCATTTTACTTGACTGATTCATGCCAGCTGAGAATCTGGCTCAAGACTTTAATTGGCTCTAAACAGCAAGGAGAATGAAAAAGCAAAATGAATCAAGCTAGCAAAAGTATTTTCCATCTTTATTTAATACACTAAATCTTACATTCCTTCTCTGGCAGGTCTCTGCACAGCCCAGTTAAATGTCTTTTGAACACTGTATTTCAAGCAATTAGAGAACATAAGCATGCAATATCCAGATAGAGTTAAAAGTCCTGAAGAGACACAGAAAACAAAGGCAAAGAGGGAATTTTCTGCTCTGAAACTGCTATTTCTATGAGAAATTGCCTGGAATTTGCTAATCCGCTCTACTTTAAGCTCCCACAAACACACAGAAATATGCCAAACACTGCCTATAATTAAAATTCCTTATGACTCCATATTCTTGGCAATGACATATTTAAGCCCAAATTAGCAACCCTTTGTGTATTTGCATGTTTATTATAAAGCACACTTTAGTAGAGTGAGATAGAGTCCTGCTTACTACACATGCCGTATAGGCAGCCCAAGGTAAAATTAGAGTCCTGCTAAACCAGAGGTTGAACAAAACATAAAGAGACCTTAGTGTCTATGGAGCAAAATACACAGGAAAAGAAAGATCAGTGCCCATCTGTACAAAATCCATGAGTTCACAGAGACTGCAAGCTTGGCTCACAGCCCTCATTGATGATTCCCTTCCACTGCAGTTTGTCTAAAGCCACCACGAAATGCTCTAGTAGAGTTAAGAACACCACACAAACCACAAGCCTTCTCTCCAGTCAGAGTTTAAAAGGGGAGAAGGTGGTACAAGGGGTTATAAACATGAGTTAATAACTGGAGACCCAAGTCTTCCATGTGGACTGTGGTGGAAGCCTGAGGACTCTGGAAGGGAGTCTGAGGGGTGTAGACCCTTAAACACATACAATCCTGCTTAGGAAAGTTGCTTTCCAGCCAGCAGAGCTATTGAAGTTTGAAAATATGAAGTAGCCTCAATCGACAGGAGTCAACACTAACTCTAACATTCATAAAAGAAAATTCAGATAGAAACTCTCTTATACACAGCAAGAGGAATCAAAAATTTAACTACTTGGTCTGTCAAAATTAGAAAATTTACTCCAGTGTTCACATGATTCTGACCAATCAGGTGATTTTTTTTGGACTGAACACATCAAGAAGACATTCTGATTACATATATTTCAGTGGGCCACATCTTGTTGTAAGCTGGTTTCACACCAGCTGAAATTTCAGATCCTTATTCTTACTGAAAACTGACTACAGTAAGACTGACCATTTCTTTAATATATTTATTTCAATTACTTTATTCAACTTTGTGTGAACTAGAGATTTTTCTCTACCTGAGGCTTGTGAATGGAGCAAAACTTCATGCAAACCTCGAGTCAGGGCAAATGGCAGTTTCCAGGTGCCTTCTCTCCTCTGACCAATATTCCAGCTTCTTTTCCTTCCTCTTAGAGAACTATTCTTGAATTGCAACACTATGAATTGCATGAAGCCAGGCTGATGTGAGCTGACTGTGGATCTGGACCCATGTTCTCAATACTGTGCAATCACACACATTTTTAAAGCCTACGCCACAAACCGTGCACAACATAACCATGAATAATATGACCTTGCCCTCAACCAATATTTCCTCCTCTAGAGGCAGCAATTCAAGAAGCAGGGGGAAGTGTGGTATTGTTTATAAATGAAGCTCCAACATTCATTCAAGCATATTTTGTGACCTGTAGGCAGGTCACTATTTGCTTCACTTCTGCAGACCAATTTTGTATGACTGTTGCAGCATACTAATATTGAAATTTCATAAACTCTATCTTAAACAACATCAATTATGCCTGTTTTCAGGGTGTATAACTTAGGAATTAAAATTGTTTACTTTATTTGTTTTGGTGTATTGTCTCTGTGTCCCATACCTGCTATCTTGTATAAAGAAAATTTACAATCAATATCCTGTAGAGTACATTTTAATAATGAAGGGAAAAAGTTTCCTATCCCCAGTTATATATATGTCCATGAGAATATTGACAATTTGAAAATTTAATTCTTCTTACAGAACTAAAGAAGGAGTACATAACACATATGAATGATTTTATCACCTTAATGAGAGTAGCAGAGATCTTTTAGACAGTTGCCACTTTCTTCAGAAGAAACTGTAGGTGCCGCTTACTCAGATGCTAGAAACTGATTGTAGTCTCCTGATTAAATAGAACATATTTGGTTTACATTCATCCCATTAAATTTTAGAAGGATAAGTACAGAGGAGTGGAAGGGAATTTCTGAGACTGTCCGGTTTCCTCTATCAATAGGTGCCATGGATAGTGTCTAGAGAAAAACTAAATTAAAAAAAAAAATCTTTAAAATATCAGACACATTCCTCTTCACCCCATACTATCTCAGGTCATATTTTAGCTTAACATTTCATTTCAAGAGGTTAAAGGGTTAATAAACGACTAGAAGAACTTTAAAGAAATGGGTAAAGAATTAAAATACATGTTATGCAATTCCATATCTTGATTGATTGGCTTTTATAACATTCTGTATTGTCATTTATTGATGTGCTTATAACTAAGACATAGACCAAATCTATAAAACATTTACAGTCACTATCAATCATTTATTAACCCTTTACATATGTTTTATTAATAGAACCTTAATGTAAAGCTGAGTTAACATTCTATAAAGCTCTTTGGAGGAGATTGAATTCTATCAGATGTTATGGAATAAGAAATTATAATGTCTTATATTGCATAGGACTAGTTCTAAAGGAATATTGAAATTCTCTTACAACTTCCTACTTTCTTAAAAACACTGGAGGACCAATGAAAATGCAAAGGCTAAATTTCTACAACACTGTGGAATGCACCTTTGAGATTTTTATTAAATCAAAAAAAAATAGGTCTTTTAATTTTTTTGAAAATAACACGATGAGCATCATAATGGATTTTTATTGCATAAACAACATGAGTTATGGTCCTGTATACTGAAATAAAAAGAAAGTGGGGATCTGTAGCCCTTTTCCAAACCATATTTAAGGTTCTTCACCCTAGGCTAATGAGACCTCCTAAACATTTTTGAGACTCAATCACTGTTGAAAACATCATCACACACAAAAGAATTCCTAGCTGGTGAGTAAAATAAATATTCTTTAAGAAATTTCCTTTATCACAGAATTACTGAACAGCTGAGATGGGAAGAGATTTTGTAGTCCCCCCGTCTGCTCAAAGTAGGGTCACCTAGAGTAAGTTGCTCAGGGCTATGTCCAGCCAGGTTTTGAATATCTCCAAAGACGGGGACTCCACAGACTCTCTGAGCAGCCTGTTCTTGTGTTCAACCATTCTTACAGTATATTTTTCCATACATTTAAATGGAATTTCCTGTATTTCAGTTTGTCCCCATTACCTCCCACCCTTTCACTGGACATTAAGAAAAGTCTGGCTCTGTCTTCTTTACTCATCTCAGTATCACATATTTATAGCTGTAGCTGTACATGTAGCTGTAGCCGAGCAGCAGAACACAGTATGATGATTCCCACCACCACAAATTATTTCACAGCAGAAGTTTGGAAGCATGAGCCGGTAAGAAGTCTTAGAGCTCCATTTGAGGATCCAGCAAAGCTTGAACTGGAGCCAGCAGTCTTCTGAGGGCTAAGTTTTCAAATGTTTGTGCAGTCTAAATGCAACCTTTTGATTCACCATTCATGGTGATGGCCTGGCCAGGTGCCACATCTTAAAGGTTCACAATCAAGTCACATTTGAATGACTTTCCACCCACTGCTCTTCCAAAGTCTGTTTGCAGCTCTTCACTGTGACATGCCACCATTTCATTAGTTCCAATGAAGAACATGCAAAACCAAATTGCAAAGACCAGAGGAGAAATGTACTGCAGAACAGCCTAGACAATGAACTCTGCATGGGCACAGACAGAGCCTGTCTCTCCTTCTTACACAAACACACACTCATGTGCATCTAAAACACTAATGAGTCAAACAGGATCATGAATCTTAAAGATCCTGTCTGTTCAGCCTGCCAAGTCTGTGCTATGCAATAGGAATTGTTAATTTAGCATGACTTTCTGGACAGGTCCAAAAATAATTGACCGGGTAACATAGCATTTGCCAAATGTATTTTTAGAAGACCAAGAGATTTTGAAACAATTCTGAGCAGCATCCGATTTGCCTGGTCTGCAATTGTTTCTTGTGCAGTATGCAGTAGAAAACCCTAAGTGGAGCTTTGGAAAAAAAAAAAAATGGATTGTTTTATTAACATATTAACCACTGAGCAAAAATAAGCAATATATGTTGCCTGCATCTAGCCTATATTATGTGGTGAGGATACTTGATCACTCCTTCTCTGTGTCCAGAAGGCTTTCTACTAGACTGCTATTGAATAGGCAGGAGACAGATTTATTTTCATACATTTTAAATTAAAATTGGACTAAAAGCAGCAGTCCTGAGCCAGTGTGCAAGTTTGTCTTCTTTTCCCTGATGTGTCTGTGGCGATAGTAATGCCAAGTGAGAACAATCATACCCTGGTAAAACATCAGTGAGCTGTTTGCATCATGCTGACAACTTTAATAACAGCCAACCAGCCCAGGGATTGTCACAGCAAGAAAAGGGCAGAGAGTTTTTCAGATTTTGCTTTGTATCCGTGCTGCCAGATGGATATAACATGACAGTAGTTCAAATATGTATATGCAGGGCTAAGTAGCTGCAGGTAGGTATAAAGCAGATAATCGGGACAAGACAGGAATATGCAGATGTGTGTTGAGAGAGACAGGTTTCAGGCACAAGGAAAGCTGACTGTTACCTGCCTCTGTCATTGAATGGATTTCTTCTTGGAGCACCTTCTCTTCCTTCATCTTTTCTGCTGGGCTTTCTGTTTGCTGGTCAAACAAATGATTAGAAACAAATGAACTGTCAGGAGACTAAATATTGGGACAGCACCCTAAGCCCAAGTCACATTTTATTATCTGCCTTGTCTCTTCTCCCCATCCTCTCCTGCTGCCACCACCACCACCACTGGCTCCTGTATTTGATGAGAGTGTCTGACAAGAAGTACTGCCCATTCAGCACGCAGTTTATTACCCACAGAAAGGCTACTGTTATAGTCAGTCATGTTGGATTATCATTTTAATAATCAAAAGCAAAGTGATCTGTCAGGCCAGGGCAGTCATTTTAAATGTGCAAGGTTTCACCTTACTGCTTATTCCTTCTCAACTCCCATTCAAGCAGTAGCAAAAAACATCTGAGGAAGGGAACTGTTTGTGTCCAATACTGCTGTCACCAGACACATAAATTAAAGCAATACCCCCAAGCTTCCGCATGGTATTTATTTAAGGGCCAGAAAGGAATTCTATTTTGAGAGAACATTAGAATGTAAATGGAGGTGAAAGTCTTTATTTCTCCCTTTCTCTTTTGCAGAACGAGTCACAGACATTGTTCAGTGCTTCAAAGCTAACAATAAAGACCGTCTTCTTATTCAAGTTGCAATGTTCAGCGCTTTTGTTCTCCAAATCTATTTTACCACGTGGAAAAGCTTTCTGAGGAGTTAATATACACTGTACAAGAATTGTCTCCTTATAAAAGAATTCCCACAATCTAAAAATAGTGACAGCTTTGTTACGGGCATTTAAAATTTTGTCTGATGCTGGGATCAAAGTTTGCAACTACCAAACTAAAAATCAGTTACAATTATGGATAACTCCAGCCTATGAGCAATTTCATTACATGTTAGCATATCTAATTCAATGTAAGTATGAAGCACAACTGGTAAAAGATCACATCTGCCTTTTTCCTGGGTCTAATATAAGAATATTATAATGCAATGCACTACTAATACATTATTATATATAAGTTCATATGAGTTGTGCTTTGGAACCATTCCATGTCTCCAAAAGACCCCAAACTGTTAAGATACGTACAGCTCTTCTTCACATATGTTGATATAAAAATGTATTTTAACGAAATTAAATATGCTAAGCATGTGCCTCTGTGTAAGATCATGAAACATATCTGATTTCAATCAAATCAGAGAGTTTTAGATTTAAGGAAATACGGAGCCGCTACATGTGAAAGAACCATCAGCTAGCTGTACCTTGGCAGGACAAAGGGTTGGGGATAAGGGGAAGAGAAAAGGAGCACTCTTCCCATACAAAGTCCCATGAAGGAGGAAGGGGAACTGATGTGAAACCAGTATTCGGAGTGAGAGTCTCATATAACCTACTCAACAGGCAAGGAGAGCAGGAGCCAATCTTTCAATACTGTCCCAACCCTCTTGGAAAGTTTGCATGGTCTCACTTGAGTGAAATTATGCACTGGCCATCATCCAGTGGGTACCACAAAATAAATCTGTAGACACACATATATGTGTATGTGCATCTCTATGCGTAGTTTTCTTTGGCCTTGTTTATTGCCCACATTTTTGCTTATGTGAGCAAATTATGCTTGCTGGAGAAAAAAAACAGCCAATGGCTGGAATATTATGCTTTAAGGCCTCTCGGTTTTTGGCCTTGCTCTGGCAGACTGATTATTCAATCTCGACCAAATCTTTAAGGTACTTTTTAAAACATTACACAATGTATTCTTATTAGACTGGCAATTTGAACAGGCATCGTATCAAATTGGTACTCTGTTCAGGTATCAACCCTGGAAACTTTGCTCCAATATGAGCAAAAAATAAAAGCATGTGCGATCTCACGGCCTCAGAAAATCCTGTCAGTTTAGCATGCTGCCATGTATAACCAGACAAAGGATGGATCCTCAGGCAGTCAACAAAATAGCTCTTTGGATGGCATGGGTGGGATCAAGAGCGTAGGCATTTTGATCTGAACTCCTATAGCTACATTTGGAATCAAAACTTTTGCCCTCAAAGTCAAATGGGCTTTCAAAATGCTATTCTTGCTAGCCATGCTTTAAAAAAAATCATAGAATCTGACTGTGTCATCTGGGGTTGGACCAAAGGTCAATCTCTTGTCACTGTCTGAAAAAATAATCAATGTTTACCAAAACAGTGCAAGAGACAGGAAACATATTTTCATCGGTCAGAGCACTATGGGAATAAAGGAGTAAATCAGAGATACTTTTTGCACAAAAAGCTACTTTTTAACTTACATGTGTACATTGTTCAGTGTGTGTACCACATCTGCCAGATGGATGCTCTGCTGTTAACTACAGATCTGAATTAAGGCTCACCAAAGGAACTGAAAGTTATTCAGAGTAGATTCTACATGTTTGCAGACTATGGCCAGCACTTTCCTTTTGGCAGCCTTCCCTCCTGCAATCCTGAATGAGCTTGATACCTCGCCTGCATTTACTTAACTCCAGCCGCTATTAACACTAGCGGAGCTGTTCACGCTCGCAGACCTCTGTCAGTCCTCTGCAGCTGCCACCCACGTATGCAGTTTAGCTGTTTTCCAGGCAGCGTGTTCTCCTCTCGCACGATTCCTGGGTCACAGCTGAGTCAGCTCAGCTTTCCGCTTTCAAAGCCCTCCTAGCTGACATGCATCTTGATCTTCAGCCTTGGCTTTCAAAGCACTGGTTAGCCTTGCCCTACTTAGCCTCACGGAGAGAGAATGAGTTTGTTTACTTCCTGGGGGCTGATTAGTGCTGATTTAATGTCAAACAGCTTATTCTTCTCAGCAATGTATTGAAATATATAACTGAACCGTTCTGGACACAGCCTCTCCCCTGCCCCCAGCGATGCTGGTGGGATTCCTCACAGGCAGAGGGGCTTTTTCACAGACTTTTCATAGTGAGAACAAGTCCTCAGTTTAAGCAATAGGTTTTGAACTGCACTTTTGACATTAATAGGAGTTGTTGTTATGCCTTCAGTGGACATATGCTTAGGCTGACAGATTGGACTAATCAAGATCAGATGATGGCCCTTTATGTATTTGGAAATCTTTCAGAACTCCTGCCTTGCCAAAAAGCTTTCAATAGACCTTTCATTATAAAGAATTATGTAATAAAAAATACTCTCTGCTACCAATTCTGTGTGTGAACCGAAGTTGGCATAAGAATTGGGGTAGCTGGATTACTCACTGACTTATACAGTGAAGAAGATCAACTATTTAAATCTTTTCAGCAGTACTTGAAAACTGTGACCAGGAAAGCAGAGAGGACTGCTTAAAAATCTTTCTTTCAAAGAAATGAATAGAAGTTATAACGAAAGAAGTGAAGTATTTTTAGTTAAATGACTAAAGTTGATAAGTTTATAAGAAAGGACTTGCTTACCAGCTAATGGTCACTGAAATGAAGTGAGCAGACAGGTAAGCAATGAGAAGAGATTCCCAAGCACACAAATCTCTGCATACAGACAAGCCCAAAGGGCCCACTAGAATAAAAATAAAGGTGCTGTAGCCACGATGACCTGAGGCAGAAAGTTAGAGGGACACATGATATCTTTTACTAGACCAACTGATATAAATGAAAACAACACATCACACCACATTCAGATGAGTCAAAGACCCAATTAATAATTTTTGAGCTTTAAATCTTGTCCATTTTCCCTAGATCTCTCAGCTCATCTAATAAGCAATATCCCTTCTCCCTCAGAAGCTTGGGATATAAGGGATTTGGGATACAAGGAAGAGAAATGGAATCCTCAAACCAATGTCTTCTTTTGTGTCCATCCATTAAGCAGGTAGCAGCAATGTCTTAAACAGAAATTAATCTAAAATTTGCCTTCCTACTACAATAGAAAAAAAGATGGGAACAGACTTCCTCTCATGTGCAAATGCAAGGTAGGATTTTCATGCCTAAATCTATTCATGCAAAAGGCTTCATCTTCTATTACTCACTAGAAACTATTTAACATAGCATACAACACAGAAAGTACATAAAAAGGTAATACCCTTGACTTATTCAAGCCACTTGTCTAAGCATTTAAATGAACAAGAAAGGAAAAAGAATCAGAAAGAATATAAAAGGAAAAACATCCCATTACATCACCATATGATGTTTGACTCTCTAGGCAAGAGGATATTACAATTCACTTAACAAAGCATCTGTATTGTCACAGTGAAGGCAGTGCAAAGGCAGTCAACTATTGCAAGTGTGTATGCTCTTCTGCAATTATAGCAAGAACAATCTGTCTGAGCTCCTTTGGCTTCCAGCTAAATTTAAGAAAACAAACACCCACCTCTTTATGTATATTTTTGCCTTTTGAAAGACAAACATTACAGTCTCTATCCCACTACCTTTTCCTGAAGTAAAAGAGGGAGATTCTACTGCTAATCTGCAGTCCATTTCTTAGAGTCACACAGTTTACATGCTTGTTTACTAACATCCTTCTAAAGTGACATTTACCACTTATCATCCCAGGGGACCAAATTACTGGGACAGGCGTATTTAGTGTCTTTTCATCATCCTTCTTCTCTTGACTCTTTCCACCGAGAATGGACATTTCATAAGGTTGACCCTTACTCCACACCCGTCCTCTCAGATGCTTTTGTGGTTTCTACTAAACTCCCTGGAAAGTCAGAGAAAACTACACATTCTCAGAATATACTGAGTTTGGAGCTTTGCAATTAGTCCTTCTCCCTTAAGATGATGCACTAATAATTAAACCTGTAGAAAGTTCCATTTGAAACTGTGTTGATCTCATGTTGCTTTGTCAAGCATTGACCTTCTTAGCTATTCCTTCGAAAAATATTGGCTATCTTTTCCATTCTGATAAAGCCCAGAAAGTTTGTTTTTCAGGTCAGCCACATATATCATTTTATTATCTCTTTAGAAGATGCCAAACAGAACGTAAGATGTCTTCAAATAGCAATAGGGCCACCTGGGAAATGACAAAGAAGCGAAAAATGTCAGGGTCATCTCTCTATTTTCTCTTGACTTGTCTAGGCAATCTTGGCTGATTGCAAGGCTTTTATAGGTTGCTGATGCAGGAAATATAAGACAGGTATTTGCTTCTGTGTGTGCATGTGTTTTTATATACCAGTTCAGACCGAAGAACTGCGCTGCAGCATTCCTGAACAGGCTGTGAAGTTGAGGAGCCCTGCAAAGAGGTTGCTAGAGTAATGAAGCTGTTTGTTTGCAAGAACATGTACTACAGTTGCAAGTTTGCAATGGGCTATGCAAAGCAGAGGATTTGCAAGCTGCAGAATAAAACAAACTTCCACAGTCCTAGCACATGCACTCTGGAGTAGTGGGAAGAGTCTGACCGAAAGAAAGAGATGCAGCAGCAAGTCATGCACAGCATTCCTGCCTCTGATAGATGGTATAGTGATTTAACTGGTTTGTTCTGCATTTGCTGTTTACAAATTTGACTAGCGTCCTCCTTGAGAGCAACTGAGCAAACACGGCTGAGAGAAGCTCCTGGAAAGCAACACTGGATAAAAAGGTACTTCAAAAGACACAGTGTGTGTAAATGCAGATTAGGAAACTCCTGAGCATAGCTAGAGGGCTGCTAGCAGCAGAAAACATATCTAGAAGTCAAATTAAAGGCGGAATTGAAAGGAGTTTTTCCTAGGAATACAGAGGTACTGTGGGGGTTGCTTCCATCCAGAGGGAACCACTGAAAGTTGCAGGACTGCGAAGGTAAATTAGATGAAAAGACTCACCTTGCAAGGGCAAAATGAAAAGGATAGATTTCTTTTTAGGCTTTTGTTTGATCTACCTCTCTCCAAGTTTGTTCTATGGAAAGAGTTATGTTGTCACAGCTTGTTACCTTGTGTTCTAATACCATAAAAGCTTTAGAGATTAGAAATATTTTGTGTCTTTTGGCATGCATTATGGCATGCATTAAAAGTTAGAAGTTGTTCCATCTCAAAGGCTTTAGGCAAGCCCAGGACCCGTCATCAAACACATCATGCCCTCCTCGCCTTTCCATGAGCCATTTAGAAAAGAAATTATCTAGAAGGAACATTCAAAGAATACTTCATGCTAAACAGATCTTAAAAGAATTCATAGAGCATAAGATTAAGGAACTTGCAAATGAGAACATTTATTCTGGGAAAAAGACTTGTAATAGCTAATACACTAATGCATCAGACATCAAAGTGACCATGTCAGATGATACAAGTGGTCTTCTATTTTAAAGAAGTGCTATGCAATGTACAGAAGTGCACCTCTTCTAGTCATCTGCCCTAGGATGAGAGGAATAGTGCCCTTTGGAAGGCACTTCAGTTGACTAACAGTTTTAGATGGCTGTTTCACATCATAGGCTGTATCACATAGGTACAAAAATCATTGCTTAGGCAGATATGGAGGGTTTTTTTTTCTCACAAAAGTTTATTTCTAGCGGCACATAGTTAGGTTGCTTTATCTTCTTAAGGCTAAGCTGAAAAATAAATGTTTGGTAGAGGTGAGAGGGTCCTATTTTGAAAGAGTTCATACTTTTTATATTTTAAAATGTTTTTCTGAACTACAGTCAATGGGGAAATTTTCAAAAAATATATTTCCTGTGGAAATACTGGGTTTTTTTTTTTTTGGTTTATTTTTTTTTTGTCTTGATGGCAATAAAATGTTAATCAAGAAATATTTCTTACGTCCCGGTTTCTCAAAAGAAACCAAAACTCCCAGTGACTGTCTCTGATTTAAAATAGAAGAAGGAAAGGTCTGTTCAGATGGTAACTGTACAATCCACATAGAGTAGTTTCGGGGTACCATGACATGGTACCTATCCTTTCATGAAAAAGAACATATAAAAGCTAGAAAAAAAAATATTTCCTAGCTATAATTATAACACAGAAAATAGTGGCTGTGATATATTTTAATCAACCCCAACGAAATGTTGATTATTGAGTACTTGCCATTAATTGTTTATAAACAATCCACAAAAAGAAAAGTGTTTATTAAAACTATTTATAAAATGAATCTTATTAATTTAGAAGTCCAAGAAAAATCACAGACTACTCATTAGCAATTTATGAACATTTAATAAGACTGAATTCATATCATGACTGACCTCATATTACTTGTCATTATCTCCTTATTTCCACCAGACTGCATTTGCTGCTTTCGAGCAGGCCAACCCCTAATCTGTCCTGGTGCCTGGGGTTATTCCTCCTCAGGTGCAGGACCCTGCACTTGTCCTTGTTGAACCTCATGAGGTTCCTCTGCCCAACTCTCCAACCTGTCCAGGTCCCTCTGAATGGCAGCACAG